>JARUHE010167614.1:0-23150 GCA_031471125.1 Archaeomysis grebnitzkii | reverse complement strand
GTAGAGCAGGACTTGGATACCTTAAATGAATAAGGTAACCCAGAGGCGCTTTTTGCTTGGTTAACCAATACCAATTTTTTAGCCTTACACAGCAGCCTCATAAAACAGATACTCAGAATTTTTAAGACACAAGTAAATCTGTTCAACACTCCATTGGTTACGATACTGCCACTGCGCAAAGCTGAATTTGAGGATGGTGTTGGGAATGTTGGTGTTGTGTAGTTTGGATACGAGTTTGTGTAAGTGCTCGATTCATTCCAGGATGCTTGCTATTTTTTATAGACATACTTTTTGAGAGAGCTGCAGAAGTCATTATATGGGATAGCAGATGTGTATACATAGGGTATAGCTATCTTAGCTTTAGTATCTTCACTTTCATTGCCACATATGCTTAAATTGATAGGCACTTTTAAAAGTAAATGGTTTGAATATTATTTTTTGGGAATGAAATCTTGATTTTGGTGGGTCGTAAACAAATTTAATATAAATATTTTTGTAACTTCAAATAAAGCCAACTATAATACTTATAAACTATATCAATGCCAACGGAAAAACCATACCTATATTATATATACGTTTTTCAACTATTGCACTCAAAAATAAATAGCACAAAACACGACCCTGAGAAAAAAAAATGTTAGCTCTTCTTCTTGCCCCTGAAGTGTTAGTCTGTTCTATGGTTATATTTGGATCAAAGTATCATTACATGTTTGCCAGACATATTTTCTTTTACAATTAAAGTTTATCATACAGTGAAATACACTTTTAATGAACCAGGTTTTACATTTTTGAAATTTAAAAACCCTCAAACAATTTTTTACTTCTTGAATTCAGTATGAATTAAACATTTGCTATTGGTTTTTAATAAAAATAACACTTTGATATATAACTAATAATGGAATTATGATTTTTTTGTTATCCAACAGTTTGCACAGCATTGCAACAGCAGAGCCAACAATATTTTTAAAATTGAATTTATGAAAAATTATCAGATAGGAAATGAAGGAAAGTGTAAAAACAGGAAAAATGAAGGAAAGTGTAGAAATAGAAAATAAATTAGTTAAAGAGTAAAGAAAGAAACTATTCAAAAGAGAATGAAGAAAAAAGTAAAACAGAAAAGACATAAATGTTCGGGATTTGTAGAATGGCAGCAAAGGTCCTCAGAGTTCAGACAACATTGTTACACGATTGTCAACACTGTTTCAACTCCCCCTATGGGGCAATTGTATTTTATTGAGGTTTTAACTAGTTATCTATTTCCTATTAAATACTACAAATAAAATTATATAATTTCAATATACTCGATTACTAATATCTAATACTTGAATAAAGTGCACTATACATACATTTATAAATTTACATAAACAAACATTTTAATTCTAAATTTTACCAATTTTCTGCATAGCTGAGAGGAAGTAATCAATAGGGACTTAATTAATTTAATACTTTCCAACTAACTATAACACTGCGTTTCAATTGAAATCCACCAAAGACTCAACTGTAACATTTCATATTTCATCATATTTAATATAATATATTTCTTAAACAACACTTTCTCATTAGAATTAATCCCAATAAAAAAAATTAAGATTATAATCATAAAAATAAATCCATAGCAAGGAACTTTTGTAAAATCTCGAAAAATATGTTCAGCTTTATTCACTCTCTGAGATAGCCTCCTTGCTGTCGGTATCCATTGACTGATGTTCTTCACGACTATCTGTGGAACATTCAGTTCCTACATCATTGACACTGCTGACTCTGCGATTCTTTGACAAACAAGGTGAATTTGACCGAGAAACTCTCATTGCCTCGCTAGCTGAAGCTGTTCTCTGACGACCAGAGGTGTGTACCAAGGGTGGTGTAAAAACTTGTGGTTGTTTGGTGTTCAGCTCCTCATCAGAATGTACATCACGAGATTGGTTTTCTAGATTAGGAGTGGTTTCATCCGATTTGTCTGCTCGTTTTGACACTCCAGATGGTGTTCCATAACGAATGCATAGCTCAGGTCCACCGCCGTATATATCATAGAAGAAATTCCAGATTTCTTCCGAGATTGGAGCATAATCAGATCCAAGTTTTAGAGTTGGTTGCCCATTTTTGTTTACACAAATGGACGAATTGTCAACAGGAGGGGGTGTCTCTTGCTGTCGACCTCTGACAAAACCTTCCCATATTCTGAACCACCTCATAGATATAGCATACACAGTATTGGGATGGATATCTTCTTGAAACCTTCCATTGAGAATAATGAAGGAGTTGAACTCCGAGCTTTGTCTCTTGAGGAGAGCTTCCAATTCCTCTTTGCAAGTAACACATTCATAGAGTTGCGTGCAGACAGGTCCTCCTCCAAACACTTGGTGGAGATACTCCCACACTCCTTGACTAAACAGCACCACTAAATCACTCACATAACTTGTTTTCAGAGGTTGAACTCCACCATGAGGACATAAAAAGTCAGAGTTGTCGATAGGCCCTGGTTCGGAGAAGGTGTTAAATTTGTTGATCCATTGTTTTGATACATAAAATTTCATCAAAGATGGTTCTCGAGAAGAAACTTGCATTAATTCGATTGTTCTTTGGCGCCGTGAGATCATTTCTATGCTAGATTTTTTATAAAAAAGAACATAAGCTTCAGAATTTGCAACAGTTTCTGGAGAAACTTCTGTAACACACTGATCATCAAACTCGTACCACCGATAATTGGTCCAGTTTTGAGCGTAGCAAGTATAATGACCTCCACCTACAAATCCATGATGACAAATGACAGCATACAAATCATAAACCTTGGTTTCAGAGTGACAATCTTTATGCAAGAAAGGTGTAAGATCTAGTCCCTGAAGAGGAAAAGATACATACTGGCTAATTTTTGAGCTGAACAAATATTCGTGCCTAAACCGTTTTAAATGAATAATTAGAACTTCAGGCAGTTGAAGCATCTTTGAATATTTTATACCATTCCTCAATTTTCCGCATTTCTCGCACGAGTACATGTTGTCGCCCTTCAATTCGTCCGCACTGAAAAAAGCCGCCAGACAGTGGTGCAACGAGACTGTTGGGCCCCAAAACCACGACCGGAGCCACGACCACATCCACCACATCCAGCCATCGGTGGCAGCATCACACGAAGACTTGGCCAAATGGAGACTGGACGACACTTGTGAGGTATGCTGCTGCTGCTGAGACAGGTGCAAATGGTGGTGGTGGTGGTGATGGAAGGACTGTTGCTGCAACAGACTGAGTTGTTCAAGTGAAGGGATGGGCAGGCTGAGATCTTGAAAAGTTTCCCGGCGAGAAGATATTGTATTGCATGTCAAACATTGAACGGAACTCACTAAAATCCCGTCAAACACATCCGATATAATACTGTGATATTGCAATGTTTTCTTCTTTTTCATTGTTGACAAAGATAGTTGCTTTCCACTTGTGCTAGGAACTGAAGACTGCGACACGGGCCTATAGTTGGAATTTAAAGATGACATTGATGGTTTACTCGACCCAAGACCACTTGTGATTGTAGCAGTGGTAACATTAGATGGAGTTTGTGATTTACTATTATGCAATAACCTTGAATCAAGAAGAGAAGATTCGGAAACTGCATCTGAAAAGTCCGACCCCTCTTGTTCTGCCGAAAGTTGACTCGCATAATTTGCCCATAAAGACACATCCTGTGGATGATGCTTTTTCTTTCGCTTTGGTTTGCTTTGGTAAGACGAGCCAGATCCGACTGAATGTTCCGACACGCCAGAATCGCAGGTTTCATAATCTTCTTCTTCAGAATGAGAATCTTCTTGTTCGGAAATGTTTTCAATGGACGAAACATCTTCCTCCTCCTCTTCTTCGATGGTTGTATTTTCTGAAGGATCATTTGCAAGTACCACAGGCTCTCTCAGCTCTTCGTGAATTTGGTCCATAAAATATCGGAGAAATTCCTGTGAATCCTGTTGACTGTAAGTTCGAAACATTGGATATAACTGTCTGAAGCCTTGATACAAGGCCAATGGTGTAACACAACTTGGTTGCTTTGGATGCCAAATTTCCATTGTAGACTTTTGGAACAACCGAGACAAACCTGGATTTTTTCTTTCATTTCTTAAAGCTATTGGAAAATCCAGCATAAACTGTGTCAGTGGCATTGTATTGCTTAAGGCCTGTAATGCAGCATTCATATAACAGGTTAGTCCAAGGTTGCGTAAGCCTACCAACCCTCTTGGCTTTATGCTTTCATTCATGGCACATTCTTCGTCTTCTCTGCAAACATCTTCTTCACCTTCCTCCTCCTCAGAATTAGAGTCAGGTGGTGTTACGGGTCTAGCTAAAGGTACTCCAGAAGCATTTATAGCACCACCAAGATGCTGACCATTGTTCAATCTTGCTAAGATCCATGGTGTTATCTACAACAAAATAATTTTAAATTAGTAAAGTAGTTTTAAAATAAACATCTCCTAATGGATTAAATTACTATTGTAAAAATAAAAATTTGGATACAATAGGGCATCCATCAACCAGAGTTAACAAATGGTTTCAGTAACAGAGAAAAAACCTAAATGACAGATTAATTGAACTTATTTTTAAGCAAAGTTATTATATTATTCAAGGAAAAATTATAAATTAAAAAAAATTAACATTTACCTTCACCTCTTACAAAAACAGTGAAAAGTTAATTTAAGCTATAAAACATCATTTTTTTTTATTTAAGCATTTATTATTCAGCTCATTGTCTATAAACTTTGTTCAATAAAAAAACTGAAATAAAAAATGAAAAACTTCAACATTTGCATTCACCTAAAATGTGAACATGAGACACCAACGACGATGGACTGACCCATCCATGTCGATTGTAATAAGGTATCTGTAGGATGAATACCCTAACTAGATATATGACAAGTAACATCAAAACCTTGTTTGAAAGGGAAGAAAAGTACACAATGATCTTGATCAAAAACTTTACCTAAGAAAAATATCTCTCCCTAAAATAAATGTTTTGATTAAAAAAAATAGTGCATGTTGTTGTACATCTTCAAATCAATTTACAAATACACTGAAGGCCATATAGATGCTGATGGAAACACCAACAACAGACTGACCCACACAAGCCGATTATAATAGGAAATCCTTAGAATGGATATCCTAAAGACTGACACTTTTACGGTGTACAGTGAAGATTTAAACTGGTGTGGAGCCTTACATTTATTTCACACATGAAGCACCAGGCATCACGAGTTCTTAGATTGATTGTCACGCAGTGTGAAGGAAAGTTATTATAATGAATGGCTGAATGGTCTTGTAGAGCTACACCGCATCCTATTTTCATACACCCTGTGAATAGGCACATCCAATGGTCAGATCCCCCAACTCCACACCAATCACATGAGCTCTGCAAAACATATTCAATAAATAAGATTTTGTATACCATTATGCAACATTAATTTTTCAACATAAAATTTATTCTCATAGATCACATTTGCTGAAGAGCTTGATAGAAACTCAAATCTTTAATCAAAAGGTTTATTATTCTTTTTGAAAAATCTCCAATTTTGTTAAATTTTAATAATAACACATTTAGCTATCAAGGTCTAAAACATGTCTTTACAAAGATACTAAGTAAAAATACTGCATTTACTCACTTCCCTTTCTTCAGCAAGCAGGTGAGAACCGAAAGACCTATCGATGACATACAAATGTGGACATGGTGCACTCATTATTGACAGTGGTGTAATTCTGAAAAAAAAACAATTGCAATAATGTCTTTATTGAACTTTTTGCCAGACACTAAAATTAGCACGGAAATAATTAATTTTGAGCAAGAACACTTCTAACTTTCATATAGAATTTTTTTTAAACTATGATTTTTAAAGATGCCTCAAATTGGCCAATTTGAGCCACTCTGAGCAGTCATCAAGACATCCCTTCAATTGAAAAATTTGAATATAATAGGGCATCCACTAACCAGAGGTTACAAATGGTTTCAAGTAAAAGACAAAAACCTAAATAACAGATTAATTGAACTTATACAAAACTGAGAAATAAAAAAAAAATTGTCTTCACCTCTTATAAAAATAAAAATAGAAGTTCATTAAAAACCATCATTTTTAGGGAAATAAAATCTATAGAAACCTGTTTATTTTTAAACAAGGTTATTATTCAAGAAAAAACCAAAAAAAAACTTAACATTTACCTTCACCTCTTATAAAAATAGTTCATTTGAGCTATATACCATTTTTTTAATTAAGCAAAGTTATTATTCAGCTCATTATTTATAAAACTGAATTCAAGAAATCAAATATGAAAAACTTTAACATTTACCTTCACCTAAATTGAGCTATATAAAACATCATTTTTGAAAAAAAAAGTATAACACACAAGATTTTTTTTTATTTAAGCAAAGTTCTTGTTCAGCTCATTATGTTCAATAAATAAAAAAAATTGGTAAAATGAAAAATGATAAAATGATAAGAATTACTCATATTTGTTATGTCCATAAATTATTTTAAGCCTGTAATTATCTTCTTAATGCTCTTTTACATAATTGTCACACAAAAAAAAACATTACATGTTAATTTGCATGAACAAATCATGATGCTGTAATCTTTATAAATGAAACCAATGTACTCTTCTTTTACAGTTTTACTTTTCATATGGGAACAAACTAACTTATTTTATGTTTATCTCTAAGACAATTTTTATTAATTTCACTTCACCATGAAAATTGTGTCATTTAAACTAAAACCTAACTTTGCATAATGATTTTTAATGTGAATTCACGGTTATTTACATTATGAATAACTTCCAAATAGGTCTCTCACATGTATCCAAAATGGACAGCAAACATTACTGATTCTAATACTGTAATACAACAGATCTGTGGTAATACTGTGAAAAGTACTGTTTGAGCTTTGAGGCAAAACTTTTGAGGCCTTCTTCTCTAATTCAAAGTGATTTCAAACCTCTGAAAAATTACTAATTCTGCTCAAGGGAAAATGTTTGAGGCTTTCTCTTTTGTGATTGCATCATGGCAGTATTTCTTCACAAAAATAAACTAAAACTGCACTTTTTCAGGATATATTCATTCAATTGTAAGTGTACTATTCTCAGTAGCACATTTAATGTTTTGGTCTGGCCAGAAGTGACATTGTTGTAAATATTTTTGTCTTTTCAAACAGTAATTTAAAAAAATACAAATTTAACTGCTATAATGGCTCCTGGATGACTTTTTTGAGTATAGTTACTGTTTTGCAGGGTGCCAGAAACTTAATTGTTGGAGTTCATCAACAAGCATAATATCTTGAAGGTTGGAGTTCATCAACAAGCATAATATCTTGAAGGTTGGAGTTCAAGAGACATTTAGCTTTAGCATCCTAGTGATCCTACCAATAACACGAGGTTTAAATAGTGATAATCAGTTGGTGTCGGTTAGTATACAGGCTGCTGTATTTTGAATTCTCTGTTTATTTATCTGGTACAATGGCAAATTAAAGTACAAAATATTACAATAATCAAGGTTAGAGAATATTAAAGAATGAACCAACGACTCCGCTACATCCTTATACTTTTCATCTGTTGGTTGAATGATAGTATGCGATCAAACTGAACATCAAGAGTTCTTGCATTTCTTGAACAACTAATTTTAGTCCCCTCAACTGTAATGTGTATGTTTTTGAAATCTATTTTTGGTGATGAACCAATTAGTAGGAGCTCCGTTTTACTGTCATTTTTTTAACAGGAATATTTGTATTTCACATATGCATTTTTTTATTTTAAATAAGTTTTCTTGTGGTGATGGGTTGTTTATACAGGATGTGTACAACTCTGTATCGTCAGCAAATGATTCTATTGAAATGTTGTGTCTATGAGCAATTTCAGAAATAGCACTTATATATGCAAGAAATGCCACCGGGCCCATGCAGCTGCCTTGTGGTACTCCAAAATTAAAAGGGACATAAGATGAAAATGAATTCCAAATTGAAACAGATTGAGTTCGGTTTGTGAAATATGTTTGTAACAAATTTAATGCATTTCCATGTATATTGTACCGACTTTGAAAAATATTAATCAATTTGCTTTGACAAATACTGTCGAAGGCTGTGCTTTGGTCTAAAAGTACAAGGATAGTTATATGTTGCTTGTCAGTGTTGGTAATAATGGCAGAGTATAGTTTTTCTAACAGTTTTTCTGTGTTGTGATTGGATTTGTATTTAAGTGAGGAATGAGTTGTTTTAACACTGATTTTTCTATAAGTTTTGATATAAATGGAATGTTGTTCACTGGTCTGTAGTTATCATAGGTGAGTTCTTTATCTGTCGTCTTTATTATAGGTGATTTGATAGCCTTTTTTATTGTATTTGGAAATACAATAAATACAATTGTTAAGGGCTTAACTAAAATGTCAATAAACTGATTCAATATTTTTGAAGGTAGTGGATCTAGTTTTGATGTCTGGAATTTCATAGTTTTAATGGTTTTTCAACATTACAGTTTGACAGTGAAACAAAACTATTTCTTTGATGCACAGTTTGTATTTCATTATTATAATCAATCACAGGCTGCAAGTGTTCATATGTGACTGTACTGTTGATTTCTGAAACAATGTTATTTCTTTTATTTGCTAAAAAGTTGCTAAAATTTTCACATTAGGTTTTCAGTTTTGGCAATATGATATTGAGGTTCTTGATCTCCCAAACACCATGTGTTAATCACATTGTATATTTGACGTTGGTCTCTTCCACATCAGCTGATCAGTTACATCTTTGTCCATAGCAATTATTCTATCTTTGATCATATTTCTAGCAACTGGTAGTTCATTAATTCTCTTAAGGATATCATTTTTGTCGAGCATGCATAGCGAAGCTCTACATATCTGTAGCAATTCCGATGTCACTGTCGTTAGACAATAACTTCAATGCTTATATATCATCTATACTATTATTATTTATTTTCATATAGGCTTGGTTATTGATTTTGATATATTACTATGTATTTTTATTTGATTTTATCACTTTTTATCTACATTTTTTCATCAAATCAACTTGAAATTTTTTTTTCGTATTTTGTTTTTATTTATGCATCAAATTGATTGAAAATGAAGTACACATAAGTAGTCTCTAAGGTGAATTTTTGATAAAATGATGTTTTCTCACTTTGTAACACCATTTTTTATTTGAAATTTTTAGAGAATTTTTTTTTAAAGTTACTGAATGAATCATTGCGAGACATTTGAACCGTCCGGTTTGTGGATTACTAGTTATAAGAGATGAAGAAAAATGTTCATGTTTTTTTTATAAGTTCAATTAATATGTAATTTAGGTTTTTGCCTTTTACTGAAACCATTTGTTACCTCTGATTGATGGATGCCTTGTTATATCCAAATTCTTTGGTTAAAGGATGTTTTCTCATTTTTTAACATCATTTTTTGTTTTTAAGTTGTTAAATAAATGGTCGCGAGACATTTGAATCGCTAAATTCGTGAATTACTAGTCATTTTGAGACTTCAAATAATTTTATCATTTTTAGTTTTCAACCAAATGTCAGTTTTTGTTAAGTGTGGATAGCAAAGCTATACATTCCGATGTCATCATCCTCGGCAATAGACAATGACTTGAATGCTTATATATCATTTATGTTATTAAAATTTCATTTCATATTAGTTTGAATATATTAATAGGTATTTTTATTTGGTTGTATTACTTATATCTACATTTTTTCATTAAATTAACTAAGAATTTAATTTAACAAAATTTTTATTTGAAGTTTTACAGAAATTTTACATTATATAAGTTGTTCTGTATCACATTCTACTAAAAAATTGCTCAACATTAAAACCACTTGACAGTTTTTCTTCCAACATTAACACGAACAAAATTACATATAAATAATTTTAACAAAAATTCTGTTATTCTTAAAAATTCCCATAACTCAACACAATCGCTTTACCATTCACTGTAACTTAACTTAACTTAAGAATTATATTTTCTTTTATCTTTAAAGCATTATTTTATTTTTCAGGTATATAGAAATGATATTTTTTTTCTGTAAGTTCAACTGGCATTTTGAGTGATTCTATTTTACATTTTGATGGAAGTGGTCATAAAAGATTTATAAAAAGATGTCAAAATCTAAGGACTTAAGAAGCCGTAAGTTCCATTGTGAGAAGGAAGACATGATCAATGACCAGAAGAATGCAATGAAGCTGAAACCGATTGGGTCGAAGGCGAATGCAAGCGATGTAGGATCCGAGTCCGACTCTGGTTCTGATAAGGATGAGTGGATTTGCTATGACTATTCCGACATCGAAGATGAGTTTAAACCAAAGCCAACCAATGAAATTAACACTGAAGAAATCTCGAGTGATGAGGAAGAGATCTTGACAAAACCAGATTCATCTGAAAAAGTCAAAGGAAATACCAAAAACTCGACCATTCCTTTGGAAAACCTTGAAGAGATTTCTAGCGATGATAATGATGACAATGTATCTAAGCCAACAGTGAAACCCATCATTGCTGAAGAACACATGGAATCAATTTCAAGTGATGAGGAAGTTACAAATACTCCCATTAAAAAAGTTGAAGAGAAAAAGTCTGCCAGTGATGAAGAGAATTTGCAAAACTATAAGGTAACAGATGAAGCTCTTTCGGACATAGAAAATGTTTCAAGCATTGATGAAAAAGAAGCAAAGCATGAAAAGAAAGGCATGGAAGCAATATCAAGTGATGAACAAGAAGAATTTAATGACACTAAGGCAAACTTAACACCTATGTTAGAGAAGAATTCGTCCGAAAAATTGGAAGTGGTAACAAGTTGTGAAAATGATCTATTAAACACTGTAAAAATTGAAATGGATAACAATGATATTGCTGAACAATTTAGAAATACAGAGTCTCCAATTATTTTTGATACAGATAATATTAAAGAAGAAAGCAATCATTCTTTTGAAGAGAGTAATGGTAAACCTAATAAAGAGTTAGATGCAATATCAAGTGATGAAGAAAATTGGAATGATGCTACAAATAAAAAATCCAAAGTGGAGAAATTAATTCCTGAACTGAACCAAGAATGTGATAGTAAGTTAGATGATGCAGTGAGTATCTCGAGTGAAGAAGAAGTCGCTGTAAACACTGAAAGCAAACATTTGAATACCAAAAAGAAAACCGAAGCCATTTCCAGTGATGATAATTTCTCTTTAAGTGAAGAAGAATGTTTGGATGTGCCCTTACGTGATGACAATCTTAAGGATGAGAATTCTCTTGAAAACTATGATAGTAGGTTCGAATTGGATTATCATTTTTTCTCCAACGGACCGGAATATGATAACGACTCTACTTCTGATGACAAAATTTGTGATGCTAAAACTCTGTTGCAGAATATCTTGGATAACATTGTCAAATGTTTCAATGGCTCTATCCAAAATGTGAGTATTTCTCCTTGATAATAGTTGTTTATCTGTTTTGTTTAACTTTGAAGTTTTAATTAAGCATTGGTTTTTGTCAAGCATACATAGGCATAGCAATTCAAATGTCGTCGTCATAGGCGTTAGACAAGGACTTGAATGCTTATATATCACCTATACTATTATTATTTCTTTTCATTTATGCTTGATTATTGTTTTTAATCTATTACTAGGTGTTTTATTTGATCTTTCTCTTTCTATCTACATTTTTTCATCAAATTAACTTGGAAATTAAAAAAAATCTTATTTTGGTTTGATTTATGCATCAATGCATTGGAACTAAAGTATTCATAAATAGTCTCTAAAATAATTTTTGATTAAATGATGTTTTCTCACTTGTAACACTATTTTTATCAAGCGTGCTACTAGGTAACTTTATATATATTTTATTTTTTTGTCGCCATTGTTGGCTCCTAAAAATCAATAATTGTTTAACAACTTTAAGAGTTACAGAGAACTTGTATAAGCAAAAGTTGTTTATCTTAACTTTCCAGCTAATATTGTCATAAATAATTCTTTTTAAAAAATGAACATTTAGGGAGTTATAGCCAAAAAACCTATTTTAACTCTAACAATTTTTGAGCAAATGTTTGAAGAGTTACAAAAAATTTATTGAAGAAAAGTTTTTTATTATGACCATATAAATCAAAATTACCAGGAGTATTTTTTTTTAAAAGCCCACCTTTAAAAAGTTATAGCCAAAAATAGAGGTTTTGGACTCTAAAAGTTGTATGTATACATTAAGTCTGTAACCCTCTACCACCTTAATTATTTTTTCATATTACCATTGTTTTAACTATATTTTGAATTAAATGTTTTGTTCCCGGAGAGTGACATACAGCAGTAGAGAGTAAGATGATTTTTTGATTAAATGATCTCTCACTTTGTAACACTATTTTCGATTGACATTTGTGGAGATAGTTTTTTTAAAGTAACTGAATGGATCATCGTGAGACATTTGAACCGTCTGGTTCATAGATTACTAGTTATTGAGCATAATGTAAGGAAAGGCCTTTCTGGCATCATTCTTGCCCAGTAGTCCACAATTATTGAAGATTGGTTTCGTTGAAGAGTTTTAGAGAACTAAAGTTGTTCTAGATAAATTTGCCAAGAGTAATTTTTCCAAACTGTTTAGTTACTGAGATCTTAGCAAATAATGTTTGTTTTCTTGATGCAAGTTTACCAGTCATTTATTGCTTGTGTTAAAATCTTTAAATTTTTTCTGTTTGTTTATAAAATGGTTAATTTTTCTATATAAATTCTTAAGTTAAAAATAATTTAATATGAAAAAATTCTTACATAATAGTATTTACATGAATGCACTTCCAATATAATCAGAGTATTTTTTCTATTAATATCTATTATTATATCAATTCTCTCTTTTTTCAAATGAAACTAAATTAAAATGTAATACTTATAAATGTTGTGGAAGTTTTTCTTCTAATTTATTATATATTGTATTAACACTAAAAGAATTAAATATTATTTTTAGGTTTCTGGAGTTCCAAAAAATAATGGAAGATACAGTGAAGTCATTTTGTTAGGAGATTTTAGAATAAAGAATTTGATGCCACCATTATCTGGAGATGACCAACCAAGTCCAAGAATGTGGTGTAAAGAAGACCTTGCCTTCGATGATTTGATATCACTCACTAAAACTCGTGTTCTTCCTCTCCTTTCTAATGCCAATGACAATGTTTTGCTTGTTTGTAGTCTGGGCATTATTGATGCACTGAAAGCAATGCAGAGAAATGACACATGCATGATCAGTATTGTGGAGGACATTATCAGACAGATGAAGGCTTTTAAAATGTACTTCAAAAAAAACTTTAAACTGAACAGTGATGTAGTTTTTACCAATCTCTTGCCATTGGATGTGAAAATGTTTTTAAAGTTTAATAAATTGGATTCGGAAATATATTCCTCCTCATTACTTAATACAATGACTGCCAAATTTTATATAATTTCTTACCTCCTTGAGAAAAATATGATGGCTGAAAGTTTGTCAAAGTTGGATGAATTACTACCCTGGAATATTTACTTCTCTCAGGAATGTATGGATAAGTTCCTGAATAATCTTAGGCAGGGAAATTCTCTTTTCTTAGGCCTTCCAGATGGTATAAATCCAAATGATAAAATGCTTGAAAAAATGGCTGTAAAAGTGTCGAAACTTTTTGTAGACTATAATAAAAGAAAAGAAATTAAAGTAGAGGAAAGATCTTCATTTAAAAACGTGATAATATATAGCTGCTATGATATAAAGGTAGTTTTAGAAGAGCTCCTTGAAAAGCTGCCCTACAAGATTTATATACATCATATTCCAGAAATGACCATTGATAATGTAACAAAACATGTCCCTGGCCCTAATTTGAAAGAACCTAACAGTCTCCTAATCATTCAACTTGGCACTAAAGATTTGGTGTCTATAACTCCCGAGGCTTCATGTGAAGGTCATGATCCACTGAGGAAGGTTACTTCCCATGAACAATTCTCGAAAGAAAAAGGTGTGGAAGTGTTTCTTGAGAAAATAAAAAGTGCAAGAATAACCATAAAAGATATGGAAAATGTGAAGGATGTAATATTTACAACTTTGTTCCAATTAGACATCGAATCTTATCAAAAGCATTTAGTTGAGAATCATGAAAATCTTTATGGTCATCGAATTATGTTAGCAAATGAACAAGTTGATGACTCTTACAGGTTGACTGTATGTAGAATAAACGAAGGCATTGTTCAAATCTTAAGAAGTGAAGGATTGCCATCTTGGGACTTTCTTTTTCACATGTCAAAAAGAATTGATGATTCATACATTGCAACAATACCTCTTTCTCTACTTTTTGATGAAAAAGCAAACGTAGATGTAGCTAAAAAATTGTCAAAGATAATAATGGAATTTGCTAATCAAACGGATGTATCAATAAATTATGTGAACGAAAGAAATAAACGGGAGACAAGCTTAAAAACTCAAAGAACACACCCGAAACCTAAATCTGATAAAAGTCGCACACCCTCTTTATCGCCACCACCAGCTCAACGATATTCAGGCGACTACGAAAACTATGGTTCATGGAAACATGGTGCATCGCAACATCCTTATCAAGATCGATATAATCATGGCGAACCTCGGAAAGCCAGGAAGTTCAAAAGAAACTTCGATTTCATGGGAGCATCGAAAGATCCAAATTTTTGGAAAAGGTATTTAATATTAACAAAAAAGTTTTAACTTTCCAATGCCTATTGCGACCACATAATGATATTCAATAATTGTTGTTTCCCATATTAATTTTAATGTGTTTTATTAGACATTAGAGAGTTAAGTATATCTTGTACCGGGGACAACTCTGTCCTTTCTAATTCTTTTCTAGTAGTACTTGGATGGTGGTTGCATTGTGTTCATTATAATTACTCTACTATAAAAACTTGGCTTTCCAGCTGAGAATGCTAGTCCTCTGAGTTGCACAGAATGCAATTTAATTCTAACATTTACACTCTCCTTTTGGGGTTACTAGATAATATAATAATAATTATAAATTATAAGAAAGGACATTTGGAGCCTTCTGGTGGCGTGGGGTTCCTCTATCAACTCTGGTTTCAATTTCCTCTTTCAATTCTTCTTTGCTCGACATTTTATTGAATTTGAATCAAGAGGGGTAACTACAACAAATGGAACAAATCTGAAACTCGCTGCTAAACATAAACATGCATAGCTACAACACCCGGTTATTGTGGTATCTGAAAAAAGAAACACAAATTAGTATGAACCCCTACAATCTCATTGAACTATTATAAGATTTATTATTTTCTTTGAAAATTTATTCTTCATTATTAAGCTGCAAGCTTTCTGTTTCAATACCAGTTATTTGAATATTTTCTTCTCAATATTTTAAATTCTGATTATTTTTTTTCGAGCGTGCATAGCGAAGCTCTACATAGGCATAGCAATTCCAATGTTGTCCTCGTCGGCCTTAGACAATGACTTGAATGCTTATATAATATCTATACTATTATTATTTATTTTCATATAGGCTTGGTTATTGGTTTTAATATATTACTATATATTTTTATTTGATTTTATCACTTTTTATCTACATTTTTATTTGATTTTATCACTTCTTATCTACATTTTTTCATCAAATTAACTTGGAATTTTTTTAGCAAGTTTTTTTTTGTATTTTGTTTTTATTTATGCATCAATGGATTGGAAATTAAGTATAAATAAATAGTCTCTAAGTTGATTTATTGGTTAAATGATGTTTTCTCACTTTGTAACACCATTTTTGATTGACATTTGTGGAGATGGAATTTTTTTTAAAGTTACTGAATGAATCATCGCAAGACATTTGAATCATTCAGTTCGTGGATTACTAGTTTTTAATGTAAAGTATAAAGAAGATGTTTTATTTGTAGGAAAAAGGCAGATGGTGAATCTTCTGATTGGCGGAATAAAAGAGAAGTTTGCTATCCACGTGATAACACTTTTCCAAGATCACGATCTCCAAGTTATGGGGATACAATTGAAAGAGAAAGAGTTTCTTCTTATCCATCAGATTTCTCCAAAAACCTTGAGAGAAAAAGGAAAGCTATTTCTCCTAGTCGTGAAGTTTACAATAAGGGTAGAAAGTATTCTCCACTGCGAGAAAGAGGATCCAGTTCCAGAGAAAGAGATTACAATGTTCGTAAAGATATTTTCAACAGAAGAGACAAAGAATATGTGATCAAAAGAGAAGAGTATCATGGAAGGAATTACTCCGATAAAAAACCGCAACACCTCGTCAGCCGAGAAGAGGAAGAGTGGGATGATAAAGAGAAGCGAAAAAGACGTGTTGTAAATTATGGCAGATTAAGTGATGAAGAAGATGGCTTTGTGGACACTAAAAATAGGTTTGGTAGTGATGAAGAAAATAGAAAAAAACATTCGAAAAATCGTAAGGGAAGTCTAAAAGATGACTTTTATACTTGCAAAAATAAATTGCATCAATCTAGCAGCAGATCAAGAAGCAAAGATAGGTATGATGATTGGAACTATGACAAACGGCCTCATAGTGAAATGTCCCGAGACAGAAAATGTTCAAGATATCCAGAACCATATAATTATAAAGGTGATGAAACTTTCCCCAAAGAAGACAGTGATGAGGTGGTGGAGGCATTTTATTTCATGAAAAAGGCAATCACATGTTTAGGCAGCTCGACTAATTGGATTCGATTGATGTACGATAATGCAGTTCAATTGAAAAGCAAAAAGGAAGACACTTTCTCTATCATGGATAATGAAGCCATAAATGTTCTCACCAAATATCAAAATACTTTGAAGAAAGAAATTAAAAATGAAAACTTATCAAAATCAGAAGTAACATTGTTTGGAAATACAATAACTAAAATATATGATTTAGTACAAACTGTAGCTCACAAAAGAGATCCATATTTGGGTCTCAATGTAGAAGTTCTTGCACGTGGGTTTTTAACAGTAGATACGGATGAAACATTGAAAGGCATTCGCAGCTTGTTAAGAATGACTGGTTATCCCAATGTTAAGGAAGACATTGTGATGCAAATTTATGTTGCAATTAAAGTTGAGCAAGAAAAAATTACTAAAAATTCTAATATTCTACAAGACCCAGCTCAATTGAATCAAAGTCTAGTCTATTCTAATACCAACCCTTCAAAGTCTATGCATTCATCTGGCTTTTCGGGTGTGCCATCAATGCAACCAGTATTACAGGCTCCTCCACCACCAATGATATCTAGCTATCAAATACCACCACCAACTGCAATGCCAGGCATTCCTCCTTCCATGTCTACATCCTTTATGCAGATATCATCTCAAACATTACAAGGAGGATATGGAATGACTGATACCTATTCTCAACCACCTCCTTTACCACCTCCAACTATTCCACAACAACCACCTCCATTACCTCCCGGACCTCATCCATCAAGCTACACTCAACCACCTCCACAATCGCTGTACAATTCTTATGCCACCACCTCAACAAACTACTCTATGCCATCCACATCTGTGTCAAACCCAAATCATTCTTATTACTCACAAGTTTATTCTACTTCAAAGGCTAGTCAACCAATTGAAAAACCCAAAACACATAGTGGAGACACATATTCTCAAAACCAATATTATGCCACAAACTATCATGATCCATCTTACATGAGTAATCAACAGTATCAGATGTATCCAATAAGCAATAATAGCAATGGAGGTTCTGTTCCTCCAATCAATTATGAACACCATCAACCACAACCCCCAAAAGTTAATGAAACTCCGGCAGCCATGATGAAAGACATCAACAACATGAAACCTGAAGAGTTGATTGACATGTTTGCCAGGTTCAATAAACTTCCACTGTATCAACAATCCTTCTTGCTACAAGTCTTGGAGGAGTTCAAAAGGAAGGATCCAACGTTAGCAGAGACTGTCAAAAAAATGATGAATCAATCAGGTAAATAAGCTCAAAATAATTTGGTCTTTGGTGTTAAATTAATTGTTTTACAGATTTTGGAAGGTATTTTTTTTGTTTGTTTTTGTAAATGTAATAATTTAAATTATGTTTCAGATGTTTAATAATCCTTGTTGGAGCTCTTTGAAAATATTTAAACATTAACAACTGAGAAGATAATTTTGATATTAAAGCTGTTTTAAATAATTATCCAGATGTAAATTGAAGGCATTTTTGTATATTATGTAGAAAATTATTCCAATGCATTGATTTATGTTTTTATTATAAGCTAATGGGGTTTTTTTTCGAAGAACCGAATTATTTCAATTTCGGTAATTAAACTAGAGGAGATTCAGTTACTAATGTATGCTTTCATTGTATTGATATTTTCTTCTGGAAAAGTTATACATATTCTGACATTCTGTCTTTAATGAACATCAATCTGTAAACATTTTCATTTTAAGTGGTGCAATAATAGTGTTTTATTCTTTTATTTTGTTTCATAAGAAGAAAAGATAATTAGCTTTCTGGTTTTCAATAAACTTTTAATAAGTTTATGCTAGAATAATATATAGTTTTATAATGAAAAATATGTCGCTTTCTTTAAAGTACTATGTATTGTATGCATTTGGCCACCTTCCAAAAAAAACACATCTACAATGTTTCATTTTATACTTTTGAAGAAAACTAATTAGCAATGAAAATCTACAATTATTATGGTCTTGAGTTTCAATGAAAAGTTTTATACCCGAGATTATGCTGGTCGTTGAATAGGGTGTGAAGGTAAAAAATATGTAGATACATTCCATTGTTTTAAACATATTTCATGCACACTGTGGGCACCATGCTGTGTTCGCACAGTAAAATGCTCACCTCTGAGCAAACTGTGCGTCATAATCAACTTTCTCTTCAGTTCTGTGAGAAGAATGTATATTTTATTTTTCTTCAGAAATTAAATTATTTCTTTCTTTCAATTTAAAAATAAGATAATTTTTTTATTTTGTGTGTGTTGTATGTTATAAGTTAATTTTAGGTAAGTAATATTAATTCTCTTTTATTATTTAATAAATACACAAAATAATAATACAGTTGAGGTACAGTCCTGCCTGATCAACATTTCAATCCTCACTGACTATAGCTTCAGTTCACAACTTGCTTGAAATATGAGAAATTTGCAGAGGTGCTATCTTTGCTTGTATAAATTCAAATTTATTGGCTTTTCAGCCTAAATCATCTCATTATTGGCAAGAGATATGCGAAGCAAACCAACGTTTTCGGTATACAATAGAGGTTGCACATGGTTGACATACTTCTCAATTGTATGCCAAATTGGTATCTATTTAGAAGCATTCTATATTGCCAGTGGATATATATACAAATCTGCAGACAGAAACAAAAATACTTTCAAAAAGCTCACACCAAAATTATAGGCAATTGTATTAAGCCATAAGCTTAAGATTCAACTACAGCAAATTCAATTCTCTTTTCAATTTTATGTGATAATGGATAACATTCACATTGGTAATCCCATAATGCTATTAAATATCCTTTAGATGTTCACCTTTTCATAACTGAGTGTTTCCTCACTAGGTGTTAACACTGAGCGTATGCATGTTTACTTGTATATTCATTCACTGGGAATTACGCTTGGTTCTAGGAATGCAACACTCTACTTCTTATTTAACTTATAGGATTGCAGTTGTTAAATAGTTATTAACTAAAGATTGACATTTTGGTTATGTTGCCTTAAAGTGGTAGGTATGGCATTAGCTCTCACCACACTGCAAACTTACTTGTAAATTGTTACACACACCGATTCGTGAACATTTGTTTATCACAGGAAATAAATTGGGTGATGTGTTAAGTTTTAGACCAAATGGTTCATCCATATGTCAATTTCATTTGATGGGCTTGCAGACAGCAGATTAGTGCACTATTTATAAGTTTAGAAATGGCCATAGACTTTCATATTATTCATCTCGGTAACTGGTTGAATAAATATGTTAGGGAGTCTGTCTACTCACTGTTGCTATTTTCCGATCTGCAGGCTTTGATTGCCAGAGTCACAGCTTAACTGTTTCTCCTGCCCTTGTAACATATCTCTTAGTTACTTTTAACCTGGATGAAGAGATATTAATGAAACGACCGAGTGTAATCACACAGCCTTTATACAATATAAATTTATTTAGAGGAGTTTTGGCAATAGATGGTAACATTAATCTCCCTCCAATGGTGGCTTCCCAGCTCTATCACACAGTTTGTGATTAGTGTATTGAGTATGTGCATAGCTCAAGCTTATGTTATTTGTTTGTAAAGAATTTATCATTACTTTTCTTCTTATAGCGACTTGACAGTCAATCGGCATTGTATGTGATGTTTTTAATTCTTTACCTCTTCTGTTCTCACTAGTAGTTTACATATAGTTGTATATCCTTACCATTACTTGCTCATGTGATGGGTGTCACTGAAAACTTCTATTAGTCAGTAATTGTATGGATACTACATTTGATAATTATAGTTTTTATATAGCACTGACACTATTCAATGAATACTCTTCAGTGATTCACATATTCAGGTCATATCATTATTACCCACATCAAGTAATGTGTACCCTAAGGGTATGTAGCCGACATATGTGCTTCTTTCAAGCTGGGTTAAGTTTAGCATGTATAAACTACACTTCCGATGTATAGCTTGAAGCAAACTCGAATCAATGCAAATGAGATTTGCTTATGCAGTATTTGTCTTCAGATGACAATCGTCTCCATGAGGCACATCATCTCTCATTTTGTTTTGTTAATTATCCTTAGTTCAATCCCCACTCTTGCTTGTTAATCATGGCTAGTCCATGCTGCACCCTTGTTTGTTTTTATGGAAAGTGGTTTGATGCGTGGAAACACAGTACGAGGCCCTGTGTGAGTATGACATGTGTCTGAAACAATGGAGGGTGTCTACATCTTAACTTTTGCACCATATGTAGAGATCAGTGTCACACCCTCATTCCATCTCGCCTCCAAAAACTTTACTTTTATCTTATGAACTTCAACATAGAACATTTTGATCTTTATATGAACAATGAAAAAAGGTCAAAATTTTAGTGTATAAAAGATTTCTACATAAAATTGAATGCACTTTTCTCCATAGCGTATTATGTCGCTATCAAAATACTGTATTTCCTTACAATGTATTTCTACTTTAAAATCTTTATTTGCATCATATGATTGAAGAGTTCTTACTTATATGCCTTTTTTCTGTAGCAAACATAAGAACAAGTTTGTTGTAAGAAAGAATTGATAAATTCAGTTGAAATCAAGCCAACAAATAAAAAGTGTTGTCAATTCTATTTAAACTTTCATTATATGCAAAAAATGTATTTTCAGTTCATATGAAATTGTTAATACCATACATTGAAGGTATTATTGAAAATAACCATATTCCATTCACTAAAGGGTTTCAATGATTCATTGGTCTAACTGATTGGAATATTTTGCATAAGGACCAAGTTACAGTAACTTTTTTATTGTATGGGACATGTATGTCCCTTCAGGCATTAAAGTGTAATTAGGAAGGTGATCTCATTTAAGTCCATTGCAAAAATGATCCAATTTGTTTTGTATTTCCGTGAAATGCTTTCCAAAATTTAAATGTATATGAACTAGTTGCTAATAATCTATTTGAATAACAACAAATTGGTCTTTACAGAGTCTTAACTATCGGGATTTGGAAGAATTCGAGGCTTTAACGAAATTCAAGATGTTGTGCTCAAATATTTTGCTGTGATGTGCCATTGCTTCAATAATTTCGAACAAATAATCCGTTGCTATATTTTCACATTTCAAAATTTTGTAGAATAAATTTTTTGTTATTAGATAACTGTTGAACAAATTATTTCACAGCAATGGCACATCATTGAGAATATTATTGTAAAAATGTGAATCTATTCAGTGATTATTTTAATATAAACTAGTGTTAAATAATTTTTATGTTAAATAAAAAGCATGTGGTAAAATGCATTTCATATCTATTAATAGGATGTGCAATATAAGAAAAAATTATTGAACCTTTATTGAAAATGATAAGTGATTTATGTTCATCAATCTCCGGATTTCTTCAGTAGAACAGGATGTGCAACGGACTCCTATGAAAGCGTCTTTTTATTTCAGTGTTGTAGTGTCATTTGAAGTGAATCAGTGTTATTGACTTTCAATATGTAAATATATTCAAATGTGTTTAAAGTGATATTGTTGACAGTTCTCTTACATAAATTTGTAGATTAAGTTTTTGTTATTTTATTTACGTTTTATTTTTGAATTGGACTATCATTTGGTATAGTCGATTCATGGCTGAAAGGTGAAGTATATTTTAAATTTTGTTTATGAAATGAGAAATGCTATTTATATAGTTTGAATATTTAATTAATATATACATTGTTATTAGTATCTTAAATTAAAAAAATACTGCATTATTTAAATTTCTAAATTCTATAAATAAATGTGAAACGTTTTCCATGAACAAAATGTTATTCTATTTTGTGTTTGATTGCAGAGATGCAGTTTGTCCAGTGGTGCTACCAGTCGATCCTACACGCCATAAGATGGTCTATGAGCAGCAAAAAACTTTGGGTGCCTTTGTTCAACTGCAAGTTTTGTTTTTTGTCCAGCTTAAGTCATTGTATCATTAAATCTGTTTGTTATCAATAGCTTCTTTATTACCTTTATATATATATATATATTGAGGGGTTTTGCTATGACTATCTGCACCCTGAGTTTATTTCCTTAACAAAGGTTTCCACACTTGTCTGAAATTTTAGCTAAATGTGTTTTATCATTTATTATTCAAGTATTAATAGCATTGCCTAGATATAATATTGAGAATATTATTTAAAATAATTGTATAAAAGTACCACTATCAGTAGGTAAGTAACATATTTGTTTATAAATGGTGTTCAACTTTATATATGCTATTCCCTGTAGGATTATATATTCTATTAAGGTGAGCATTTAACACTCTCTTAGGTTCTGTAGTCAAAACTTTTGTTTTCAATGAAAAATGGATCCGTTAATTTCATTTATATCCTTCTTTATTTAAATATCTTTATTTCTAATGATATGCATATTAACTATTTGTATATGATATTTTTTTATTAAATGTATAAAATTTCTTTCTGATTCATAATTTGTGATTTTTATCGAGCGTTCCGTTAGGAAAAAGCTCTATATAGGTTTTATTTTTCCGTCGTCGTCGTCTGCACCTGAAAT
>JARUHE010167503.1:0-13945 GCA_031471125.1 Archaeomysis grebnitzkii | reverse complement strand
ATAATTTATACGAAAAGTCATACCTGAGTTTGAATGTATGTATAATTTATATACAATTTGTATATTTTATATATAATTAATATAATTTATACGAAAAGTCATACCTGAGTTTGAATGTATGTATAATTTATATACAATTTGTATATTTTATATATAATTAATATAATTTATACGAAAAGTCATACCTGAGTTTGAATGTATGTATAATTTATATACAATTTGTATATTTTATATATAATCAATTTGTACTAAAAGTCATACCTGAATATAAATGTATATATAATTTATATATTTTATATACAATTTATATAATCTAAACCAGTGCATGTTACTGAATCACATCGATGTGTAATATTTAAGGGCAAAGCCATTTTCAGTTTTGCAGCATATGTACGCACATAATGCATATTGATCTAGCTAAAGCCATAGATTAATCTAGGGGACATCTGCGCATATGATATGCGCTTCCTCGACCGCATAACTAACTGGATTTGTTTAAAAAGTTTAGATTCTGAGTTTGATTGGATGACTAAAAGATTATTGAATTAAGAAAAGAGATCCTCAAACATAGCTGCTTTAAGTGACAGGTCAGTCGGTGATAATTTATCTGAGGTTCCCAATGATATATGTTTGTATTATGTCTACGTTATCGCCACAAGGCACCATTTTACCATTCATAATTGTTTTCATTTACCATTTCATTTTTAATTGAATTATTCACACTTCTATGAACATGCGAATGGTATTTTTTGTTTTTTATAAATGTATATAAGTTATGTTTATCCGTAAATATCTATAAAAATCTGCCAAAAAATGTTTTTTTTTGTAGCCTACATATGTATGTATAAACCAATGATAATGATAATTATGTATTTTACGAGGATAATTTTACTGACTAACGAGTTAATTATTGATGAAATATTTTATTTTTGATGAAAAAATTGAATTAATCCAAAAGCTTATCTTTATTAATTAAACATATTCGTTTGATTTCTCCAAAAACAATCGTTTCATTTTAAATAGAAAAGTTTATTTTTTCAGAAAACGTAGGCCTATAAATTATCTTTTCACGTAAATGTTAAATGAATTAAATGAGTCAAAAACAAAACATTTATCTAATTTTAAATTCGCTTGTTTATCAATTCGCGCTTTGTGATATAATTTATTGCCTTTCATCTTTTATTCAAGTAAAACCTGTTATTCGACTTTTTGTAGCTCCATATATTTTATTTGAACAGCTTTATTGAATTTTCATTTCAAATGAGTCTTTATTGTTTATGCTTTATCCATATATAATACGTTGTAAAATATGTCAGGCATCGTTTTATTTATAGATTTATATCTCCTTTATACGCAAACGTTTTCAAGTCCATCAAGAATTTGATATTACTGTTGTATATAGATTAATTGTTTTAATACCCTATAACGCCCGAATTATTTATGTCATAAGATCGTTAACACAACAATGTTTGCATTGAAAATAAGATTTTTTAAACGTCACTTAAAAGACCCAATGAGCGTTATAGGGTTAAATATGTCTCAACGTAGGCGGCAGATAGCATGGCTGCCCTGAAGATGTTAGATACGGTAACGCACGTGACAGTTATTAGATTGTTATGTCGCAGATGTGTGACAGATACACAGATAGATGTAACTGAATTGGGGATGTTTTTATTTGCTGCCGGAGTGACAAGGCAAGACACAAATCAAGAACCATTTCATGAGAGATGGACGGCAACTGTACGTTTGTCTGAAAACAAAGCTGGATAGGCGACACTGAGTTGGGTCTTACATTTCAAGGGGAGGAACGATGGAAAAACGATGGGGATGATTCCACCTAATAGGAGAGTGAGAGAGAGAAAGAGGACGACCAACAAGAAGATGGATGGACGTGGGTATTAATGTGGAAGACCGAATAAATTTGAAGAGAACAACCGTTGTGACGACCCCTAAAGAATGCAGGTAAAAGGAAAGGAACAAAGATTTAAAATTCATTTGAAAAATCTTAATTTTAAACTCATCAAACAATGAAATAAATTTCATATTGCCTATCAAAGGTTTTTACTTCCAACATAAAATTACGAACAATAACGGAATTTAAAAAAAATGGCGTAAAAAATGGCGTAAAAAATAGTGATCAGTTAAAGCAAACCTTAAAAAAGCGAAGCTTCAATTTGGCGAAGCTGCTCTATGATAGAAGCAAATAGGTTTGTTGTTTAAAAACTTTCAAGTTTCTTATTATAAACAAAAACACACATTCACGAACGAGGACAAATAAGTTTCTACTGACGAGGCTATCAGATGATAGCGAAATATTTGGAAATAATTCTTGTTCTCGTGAATATGTTTTTGTTTAAAATAGGTTTGTGTTATTTAAAGATAAAGTAATTCTTAAACTTGTTTCAATGGTAGCGTTCGATAGGAGTCTTCCCTGCAGATTTCTGCAGAATTACGTCAGAATTACCACACCAAAAATTACCGTCAAAACCATTTGTTTTCATTGTTTAAACTCCCTAAACCCCTCAAAATTTAAAACTTCGTTAACATTTAGGTTGCAGTAAGATAAATGTTTCATTATTTTTTAAATAAGATATATAAATGAGCTCTGTTAAGTTATAAAGGTAATCAAATAATGTTTGGTGGTAATTTCTGGTGGGGTAATACTGGGGTAATTCTGCAGGGGAAAAACCCTATCGAATGCGCTACCAATAAATTTTATAAATTCAATAAAATTAAATAAATTCACAACAAGAAGATGTGAGATGCTACCCAGTAATTGATGTGTCTGGATTATGTCATCAATTAAAAATCTTTTGGTTGCACAATTTATCTTTACTTTATTGTCCATCTTTCATTTATAAATTGATTCAAAATACAACGCACTCTATGCTATAATTTGCCTTTCTTTCTCACTCCTTTTACATCTCTCTCCTTCTATCCATACGTTTATTTATCCATCTATCTGTTTCTCTATCTGTCCGTATTTCTATCTGTCTGAATCTCTATCTCTCAATCTCTACCTGTCAATATCTCAGCCGCTCTATGTATCTATATATACTGTATCTATATATATATATATACATACGAGTATATGTCAATTTATGTATCTATCTATTGGCGCATTCACTCACTAACTGGCATAGAGAATTTATGACTTTAATACAAATATTAAAAACATTTAAAAACAGTTTAATTTAACTAAACATTAAAAAAAGTATCAAATACGTGGTATTTTTTCCTAAATAACTAAACAGAGTCATCATCACATTGGTTAGGTTTACAACTTGAGAGTTGATGAGAAAACATTCTAGAATAAGTCCTTAACCTTGGGTTACATTTTCTATCCTTGGACATTTTTTGCAATGAGTATAACAATTGTTTGTTTACTCGACATTACTTCAACTAACAAATTATTAACATGATTTTTAGTGTAAATTATGTCAATTGATGTTAACCCTTTAACCGTTTCTTGTAACACCGGTGATACATAAGTTTAGTGACTTACTCCATCTTATGTAACATCAGTGATACAAAACAAGTTAGTTTATGTTTTGATACATTTATACAGGCAAACATTTGCCTGTATGAATGTATCAAAACATAAACTAACTTGTTTTGTATCACTGATGTTACATAAGTTGGAGTAAGCCATTATACTTATATATCACCGGTGTTACAAGAAACGGTTAAAGTGTTAAAATCTATTTCGAAGAAGAAGAAGATTGAAAAAGTGACGAAATGTTGCATTCTGTGACGCAATCGTTTTCGTTCTTATTTGTCTGACGAGATTTCGTTCCTTTTTTCTGAAACTTTTCCAAAGATTTTTCAGGGACGAATTTTCTGTTTTGTTATTTCTTTTTTGTATTCCTTATTGCTTTATCTTTATTTATTTTGATTCTTTATTTGTTGTTCTCTTTATTTATTTTTATTCTTTATTTGTTCATATTCTTTATTTGCTTTTTATCTTTATTTATTTTGATTCTTCATTTGGTTTTGTCTTTGTTTATTTTGATTCTTTATTTATTTTTATCTTTATTTATTTTGATTCTTTATTTATTTTTATCTTTATTTTTTTTGATACTTCATTTGGTTCTTTTTTTATTTGTTTTCATTTTTGTTGTTGTCTCCATTTTCTTTAACTATTTACTTCTTTATTGTTTTTTCTTTATTTTTATTCTTTATTCGTTTTGATTCTTTATTTATTTTTATCTTCATTTATTTTCATTCTTTGTTTGTTTGTATTTTTCTTTAATTTTATTCTTTATTTGTTGTTCTCTTTAATTATTTGTATTCTTTATTTGTTTGTATTCTTTATTTGCTTTTTATCTTTATTCATTTTGATTCTTTATTTATTTTTATCTTTATTTATTTTGATTCTTTCATTTGGTTCTATTTTTTATTTGTTTTCATTTTTCTTACGTTCCTTCCCCTCCCGCGAATCCCAAAAATCCGCGAATAATTGATGTAGTTTTAATATTATGATATTATATACGCTAAGATATACTTCTCAAACACATTCTAAAGATAGTCTTACTTGTTAATACAGTAATAATTTAGTAATATGTAGTACAGTATATGTAAATATGTATGTATGTAGATATACGTGTATATGTATGTATACATACGTATATAAGTATGTATATATGAGTAATAACAGGCTACATTTAATTTTTCTTTTGGGGATGTAATAAAAGCCTCCTTTTATGTTGAAAATAAGGAGGTTTTTTATTACATCCCCGAATTAAATGTAGCCTGTTATTACTTAAATACAGCACGGAAAAAGTGCAAATTAAAAACTTGTTATATATATATATATATACGTATATATATATTATGCATTTATAAGTATATATATGTGTATATATTTATGTGTGTGAAAGTTTCAAATGCATAAGCCTAATTTGAAGATGCTTGTGATGTGAGGAAACGAAATGAAACAAAACGAAACGAAAGCTCGTAGCTGACATTGTTATTTTAAAATTATTTACCAGTAATACTGTATCATCTCTCTTTTCTATTTATTTATTTTATATTAACTGACATTGTTATTTTAAAATTATTTACCAGTTAGGGCGAATGGGAGTGTTTTCTGCTAAAAAAATAGCCTAAGAAATTCACGAAATTCACGAAATTGCCGAAATTATGAAAAAAAAACTTTGAGAGCAAAATCCGCGAATATGCGGGGGCGCGAATGGTGAGCCGCGATTGGGCGGGGGGACACTGTATATCTTTAATTATTCTTAGTCTATATTTGTTTGTAGTTTTTATTTGTTTTTATTCTTTATTTTAATTCTTTTTTTGTTTATATGTTGTATTTCTTTTGATTTTGATTTTTTTGTTATCTTTAAATATTTTTATTCTTTATGTGTTTGTATTTGTATTTGTTTTTATTCTTTATTTGTTTTTAATTTCGTTCTTTATTTCTTTATATTTTTCAATGGGTTTCATTATTTATTTGTTTCTATCTTTATTTATTTTGATTCTTTAATTGTTTGTATTTTTTATTGGTTTTTATTCTTTATTTGTTTGTATTCTTTGTTTGTTTTTTCTTCATGTATTTTTATTCTACATTTGTTTGTATTCTATATTTGTTTTTATTATTTATTTGTTTTTATTCCTTATTTATTTTTTAGTTGTTTTTATTTTTTATTTGCTTCTACTCTTTATTAGCTTCTATTCTTTATGTATTATTACTATTTATTTGTTTCTGTTCTTTATTTGCTTTCATTCTTTATTTGTTTTCAGTACATTTTTTTCTTTTTATTATTAATTTTTGGTATTCTTTTTTTTTACTTTTCAAAACTGCAGCATTAGGTGGTCGCCATTATTCTTCAAAGTTGTTGCAGCATCATCATGAGCTATTTGATCTGATTAGTGCTGTATGTTGGTTGCATTCCATGGGACATGGTTGACAATTCCTTCAGTATATGATGTCATTACCTTATTATATTTACCGTATATGTGGTAACAACCATATAAAATGTTGACACAGTTTTCCTTACCAATTAACTTACCTTACATTTATAGTAAGGTAATATTTTGTTACTCCTACCATAGTAACGGTAATTTGCAGCGTTATAGAACACAAAATGATTTCATGATTTGAATATATTCGAATGTTTGTCTTGATGAACGTTTTTTTTCGGTCTTTTGTTTATTTATTTGTTTGTTTATTTTTTTATTTATTTGTTTGTTTATTTGTTATTGCTTATGTTTAAACGTTTGTTTAATTGTTAGCTCATAAGTTTAATTTCTTATTTGACTGTTAGTTCGTATATTTAATTGTTGTTTGTTTGTTTGTTTAATGACTAGTATTTTAACTACTATATTTTCTGTTTATGCGTAATTTAGCGTTATTTTGTTGGTCTGTATTCTTAATTGGCTTGTTTATTTGGTGCTTTAGGGTTGCCTGCTATCGCAAGGAATTTAACGCCAAGAATAGAGTTGAATATTGCAATTGTTTTTATCTGCCTAACCTGATGATTACTTAATAAGTGTTCTCGACTGCATTTATTCTTGATTCAAATCAACTTTCCTGATTTAAATAAAACATCGTACAGCATTGTGTCAATGTGATTTAATTAAAGAAAAGTCGATTCTAATCAAGAAGAAGTGTTGTCGAAAACACGTCTTAGTGATTTTTATCGCATTTTTCTAACATGTGTTAGCAAGTCTAGTTACAATTGAACGCATGAAATGTTTCAATTACAAACATTCCCGTGATTAATCTACATTAAATTATGGAGTTAAACTAATTTTATTTGAATAAAAAAGTTTTACTTTTAAAATAGTGTTCAAATGTAAGTTTATTTTGAATAAACGTGTTGAAATACTCTTTACATAATGTTAATGAAATCGTGCTCATTAATCAATATTTGGATCGACAATAACACAAGCGAGGCAAGCACTATGGTATTTGAATGTGGGTTACCTCACTTGTGTTGTTGTCGACCCATAAATAACGAACAATAGCACAAGTGAGGTAAGCTCAATGTTATTTGAATGAGCGTTGCCTCACTTGTGCTATTGTCGATCCATTTAAATCATTGTAAGACATTATACATTGATCGACAACAGCACAAGTGAGGTAAGCTCTGGTTTTTTAATGTGGGTTGCCTCACTTGTGCTATTCTCGATTCATTTAAGTCATTGTAAAACCTTATACATTGATCGACAACAGCACAAGTGAGGCAAGCTATATGTTATTTGAATGTGGGTTGCCTCACTTGTGCTATTGTCGATCCATTTGTAATACTTGGAATCATTTTTCGTTTCTTCTAAAGTGTTGCAATCACCGGAAACATTGGGCGTCATTTTGTCTGTTTTTTTAAATTTGAATTTAGAATGACAAGCAAAAATAAAAAAGTGGACCAAATCTTACCTTGAAGTTACTTTTGTTTTTCGTTCAGTTAAGTCAAAGTACTTCACGTGTACTATCGCCCAATAAATAAGAGTCCCCTTCAATTGAATTTTTTTTTAAATTTCAGCTTCGTAAATAAGATGAACTATATTTTTTTGTTTATCCCTTTAACGCCTGAATTATTATTACCCTAAGGTCTACACTACAATTATATTTGTATTCAAAATAACCCTACAGCCGTTCACTGTTCTGTCCCTACAGGCGTTAAAGGGTTAATTATGTTTTATTGTTTTACAACACCAACAACATTTCATGATGGTTTAGGACTCCTTTTTCTTTGGCGATAGTAGTTGTTGAAATTGTTCTTCAAAGCGATATTGTTGTAGGACTAAAATAAATTAAAGATATATTGAAAAATAAATATTTTATTTGACGAAAAATTAGTCTTGCGGATTGTGATTTTGGAGGAAACATTTCAGTTTATGATATGGGTCGGCAATAGCACAAGTGAGGTAACCTACATTAAAATAACATAAAGCCTACCTCACTTGTGCTATTGTTGATCCAATTATATTAAGGAATAAAAAAAATCATTTGCGAGAATCATATTCGAGTGGCAATTGTTACGGTCAGCGAACGCGAATAACGCAGTAGTTGCGCTTATGACCTAATAGCTGCGCATATAGAGCAGTGGCTAGGCATATGAATCTAGCGGGTTTAATTGAAACTACATTCATAGGTCAGTCTGGGTGACATATACGCAAATGATGCGCGCAGTGGCTGCGTTCACCAACCACAACAAACATTATTTATTACTGTATTAACACCCTTAAAGTATATTTTTCTCTTTTTTATTATTTTCCTTGCTTTGTTATAATTTATCATCTATTTTTTTCTTGTCAATCTTCTTTTAATATTTTTCATTCGTTATATTTTTTTATTGTTATTATTATTTTACTATTATTGTTATTATTGTTAGTATTACTTTCTTATTATTGTTGTTAATATTTTTGTATTATTTTTATGATAATTATTGAACTGTAAATACTCTTATTATTGTTGCTATTATTATTATGTTATTATTTTTATTATTATTTTATTTTTGCTGTTATTTTTATTCACTATTATTCTATTAAAATTTTACTCATATCTTCTTATTATACTTTTATTATTAATTCTCCTTAATCAATTTTTATTTCAAAAACTCCTTTATCTAATTTTTTTATCCATCTTCCTTTACTATTTTATTTATTTATCTTCATTCGTTCTTTTGTAAATCATCTGTTTTTCTAACTTTATTATTATTTTCCTTTATTCGATGTTTACTTCTTACGTTGTTTATTCGATTTTTCATTATCCACTTTTATTTATCTAACCATTCCAATCATTTATAACAATTAACTTAACCTAATAATCAAAACATGAATTAACCTTCATGTTAGATTTTTAATTATTTAAAATAATCGACCAAGGCTCTAGACCAGGCCAAGTTAGTCACACTAGAGTAAATCAATAGAATAAATCTAGACATGTTCAGTTAAACTAGAAAATTCTGGTTAAGACCGAATCCTTCCTTGGGTTAGATAGCTAATTAAACCAATATCGTGGATAGACGATCATTATTATAATAATAATAACCATAAAATGATGTTTTGATAACTATAATAGAATATAAATGTAATTTGGATTGATATATGACGATATAATTATAATAATCACAATGATAATGATGATTATAACGCTAATAATGATAACTATAATAATAATTGCAATGATGAAAACAATAACAACAATGATAACAATGATAACAATGACAACATTGATAGTACTGACGATAATGGTATGACAATAATGTAGGAAATGAAAATATAAATAATAAAAGCTATAATAATAATAATAACAAATTACACAAACAAAATAAAACAATATAACATCAGCAATAACACAATTATAATTGTAGTAGCAATATGCATTGACACAGTAACAGCGTTGTTGACAGTTGAAAGTTGTTATAAATGTTAAAAAACATCAGTAACTCATAACTTTTTTTTTTATTATAGAATATTATACAGCACATTAGCTACACTGGCAAAGAGCGCTGTCGCCAACAGCATCTGGTGTTCCCAGACGGTCACCCATCCAAGTACTAACCAGACCCAACGTTGCTTAGCTACGCTGATCATACGGGAAGCAGTGTTTCAACGCGGCCAAGGCCGTTGACTAGTAACTCATAACAAATTAGTAATAATGACAACAGTGATAGTGAGCTTATATTTTTAATATTGATAATACTGATACTATCTAGGCTACTAATAATTATACTAATAATGATACTAATAATGATACTAAAAATGATACTAATAATGATACTAATAACTATACTAATAATGATACTAATAATAATACTAAAAATGATACTAACAATGATACTAATAATGACACTAATTATGATACTAAAAATTATACTATTAATGATACTAATAAGGGTACTAATAATGATATTAATAACGCTACTGATAATGATACTAATGATCATACTAATAATGATAGTAATAACGCTACTAATAATGATACTAAGAATGATAGTAATAATGCTACTAATAATGCTACTAGCAATGATACTAATAATGCTAGTAATAGTGATACTAATAATGATACTAATAATGATAGTAATAATACTACTATTAATGATACTAATAACCATACTAATAATAATAATAATAATAATAATCATACTAATAATGCTACTAATAATGATACTAATAATGATACTAATAATGATACTAATAATGATACTAATAGTGATATTAATAATGATACTAACAAATATACTAATAATGATACTAATAATGATACTAAGAATGATACTAATAGTGATATTAATAATGATATTAACAAAGATACTAATAATGATACTAACAATGATACTAATAATAATACTAATAATGATATAAATAATGATACTAATGAAGATTATAATTAATCTTTAGTAGTATTAACAAAAAAAACAATTTTATTAATACATAACACTCTTAATTAAAAACATTGCTTTATTGTATATTTGTTTACAAATTTGTCATGAGGACTATAATCTATCAAAGTTACACCGAAAACACTTGACTAACTTTAATGTCTAAGTTATTCAAAATTGACATCAAATTGACTAACTTTTTTTAACAATGTATATTTTTTGGTTGATTCAATCAAATTCGTATCACATTGTACCAAGAAAGAAAGTTTATTAAATCAACAAAAAAGTGCGTACTGTTAACAAAGCTTAGTCAATTTGACTATCTTAGGCATACAAGTTAGTCAAGTGTTTTCAGTGTCAACACGACTCCAATTGCGTCGAATATTGTCTCACACCTGTTTAAGGAATTTTCAACAGGAAACATTTGTTGCGTTAGACTTTGAAGATAGATGTAACTCTGTCAAGCCATATTTGGGCCAAAATGCAAATAAAAATATAGGCCTTTCAACACTGGCTGCTATCCACTCTTAACGCCTGCATACTTATGAGTGTAATTACTAAAATATATTAAAATTATCATTGTAAATTGGCCTCAATGTATTTGTACCGTAGGTAAGCCTTGGTGAGAAACTCGTTCCAATTTACAATAAAGAGTCAGCAGAATAAATAGACTTGAGCAGGACATGTCATTCGTTAAGAGATGCAAGTTGAACGGTAAAGTTGCAGAGTGGCAACCAAGAGGTTATAGGTTTGTAACCTCGATTGCATTATTTCTTAATTCAATCAATGTTTTGTGATTCAATCACATCCACACAATGTTATACAATTTTGTTTGAATAAACAAGTTGATTGAATTAAAAACAAATGCGGTGGAGATACGACTTAGGTTATGGTGAGAGAAAGAATTAGATGTTGTGGATAAATTTTCAATGGAATTACATAGCCTACGGATTCAATAAGATTTTATACGATCTTGATCACGAATAGTTTACGATTCAATGAGTTGTGCTTGCAGGGTGGCGATGCAGTGTGAACGCCTGCATGAGAGAGAGGATGAACAACTTGGTAGTGCAGGGCAATGCTTTAGAGCTATGTTTGCCACATTCTCCATAGGAATTACTATTGGAGTGGGGAATGCGGGAGCCTAATGCATTGGCCAGGTTGCACTGCCGATGTATGGTTCGAATTCAATGTAGTTGAACAACCAATCTTGTTCCTTGGAGATTATTGTTGCGGTCAGTCTACGCATAAAACGCAATGACTGGGCATATAAACGCATATAATGCAGTTGCTGCGCATATGGATCTAGTGGGTATAATTGAAGCTAAATCCATAGGTCAGTCTAGGCGACATATCTGCAGCAGCTTCGTACACCGACCGCAACAAGTCTGAGTATCACGTCACATAAATAGTTTTAGAATCAAGAATTACAACACGGTTTGATTGCTTTTAGCACTTTAACCGTTTCTTATAACACCGGTGATACATAAGTCGAATAACTTATTCCATCTTATATTACACCAGTGATACAAATCAAGTTAGTTTATATTTGTAATTACTTTTTACAGGTAACTAGTTACCTGTGTAAAGTAATTAAACACATAATTAACTTAATTTATACCACTGGTGTAACATACAAGGGAGTAAGACATTAGACTAATGTATCACCGATGTTACAATAAACGGTTAAAGTGTTAAGTGAAACCAAAATTGCATTACAAAATTGTAACACAAGTAAAACTGGAATTGCATTATGACATTGAAATCTATTAGACCTTGAAACTCTTGATCGATTTCTCATTGTCTGATCTTTGAGAAACCTTTCACAAATTTATTTTTTATTGTCGATTCAATCAAAATCGTATCACATTGGTACGATTTTGATTGACAAGAAAGTCGATTGAATCAACAAAAGAATGTGCATTGTTAACAAAGGTTAGTCAATTCTATGATGTTGATTTTGACTATCTCAGACATAAGAAGTTAGTCAAGTGTTTTCAGTGTGAGTTTAATTTAACTGCTCCACGAAGCAAGTCATAAATTATTGCTGGAACATAACCGGAATATTTTTCACCAAAATTGGTTTTAGTTTTTGGTAAATGCAACAAACTGGTTTTGTGACACAAGATCTCTATATGGAATGCATCTTGCAATGATGTGTTTGACGTAGGTAGGACTCGTGATAATGAGTCATTATTGTATTATTATTTTATTGTATTATTGTAATTTTATATTATTATATTATTATAAAATTATAATTTTATTTTGTTATTGTATTATTGTATTATTATATTATTGTGTTACTATATTATTATAATATTAGAATATTATTATGTTATTGTATTATTGTATTATTATAATATTGTATTATTGTATTTTTATATTATTATATTATTATATTATTATATTATTATAATATTATTTTGTTATTGTATTATTGTATTATTATATTATTGTGTTACTATATTATTATAATATTATAATATTATTATGTTATTGTATTATTGTATTATTATATTTTTATATTATTGTATTACTATAATATTATAATATTATTATATTATTATATTATTGTATTATTTTATTATTATATTTTTATATTATTGTATTACTATATTATTATAATATTATTATATTATTATAATATTATAATATTATTATGTTATTGTATTAATGTATTATTATATTTTTATATTATTATATTACTATATTATTATTATTTTATTGTATTATTATGTTACTATATTATTATATTATTATATTATTATGTTATTGTATTATTATATTATTATATTATTATGTTATTGTATTATTGTATTATTATATTTTTATATTATTATATTACTATATTATTATTATTTATTGTATTATTATGTTATTGTAATATTCTATTATTGTATTTTTTTATTATTGTATTACTATATTATTATCATATTATTATATTATTATATTATTGTATTATTATATTTTTATGTTATTATATTACTATATTATTATTATATTATTTTATTATTATGTTATTGTATTATTTTATTATTATATTTTTATATTATTATATTACTATACTGTTATTATATTATTACACTATTATGTTATTGTATTATTATATTATTATATTTTTATATTATTATATTATTATATTATTATGTTATTGTATTATTGTATTATTATAATTTTATATTATTGTATTACTATATTATTATTATGTAACTATTATGTTATAAAATTATATCTTTATAATTTTATTAAAATATTATATTATTAAAATATTATAATATTATTATAATCTTTTAATAAAAATATACTGTTATGATATTATAATATTGTAGTATCATAATATTCATAATATAATATTATAATGTTATAATCTTATAAAATTATAATCTTATAAAATTATAATCTTATAAAATTATAATCTTATAAAACTATAAAATTATAAAATTATAAAATTATAATATAATAAAATTATAAAATGATAAAATTATAAAAAATCAAAATTATAAAATTATAAAATTATAAAATTATAATATTATAAAATTATAAAATTATAATCTTATAAAATTATAATCTTATAAAATTATAATCTTATAAAACTATAAAATTATAAAATTATA
>JARUHE010167392.1:0-13948 GCA_031471125.1 Archaeomysis grebnitzkii | reverse complement strand
TAGAAATGTTCTCGTGATGTACTCATGTATAGCTCAATAAATCACAGTTCCTGACACTCACATCCTTTTGAGTAGAAATGTTCTCGTGATGTACTCATGTATAGCTCAATAAATCACACAGTTCCTGACACTCACATCCTTTTGAGTAGAAATGTTCTCGTGATGTACTCATGTATAGCTCAATAAATCACAGTTCCTGACACTCACACCCTTTTGAGTAGAAATGTTCTCGTGATGTACTCATGTATAGCTCAATAAATCACAGTTCCTGACACTCACATCCTTTTGAGTAGAATGCATTCAACTTTGAAAGAAAAACCAACAATAAGGATTGAAAAACTTCCTTTACAAAATGATGCTAAATCTTGTGCAATACTTCTCTGTAGCAACCATAGACTATGGTAGCAACCCGTTCTTTATGCAAATGACATTGGTTTTGCAGAAATAGAGTTTCAACAGAGATAAATAATATATAGTAATTAATTAATTAACACTAATTAATTAATAGTAATTAATCAATTAACACTAATTAATTAATCAATTAATTAAAAGTAATTAATTAATTAATAGTAATTAATCAATTAATAGTAATTAATTAATAAATATTAATTAATTAATAGTAATTAATTAATTAATCAATTAATAGTAATAAATTAATTAATAGTAATTAATTAATTGATAGTAATTAATTAATTAATAGTAATTAATTAATTAATAGTAATTAATTAATTAATAGTAATTACTTAATTAATAGTAATTAATCAATTAATAGTAATTAATTAATTAATCAATTGATAATAATTAATTAATTAATAGTAATTAATTAATCAATAGTAATTAATTAATTAATAGTAATTAATTAATTTATAGTAATTGATATGTTATTCAATAAAAAATGAAAATATAGGCTGTAGTATATAACTATTGAAGACAAGTGATAATGTTGTAAATAGCACAATAATGTATGTGAAATACCTTTTTGTTCATTTATGTATCATGCTTATTAATTTTAATTTGTTGATAACAAACAAAAGAAAATAAAAGTTCACCATAGTCTCTGATAAACAAAAAGATAATGTTTTTATAACAGTTTTGTGATGAATCAAACGTCGATATCCAGAGGTTAACCCTTTGTATGTAAAATGTATACACGTTATATGTATATATAAGAGAGCTAAAAGTATTTATGAATACTTTGTTGTTGTTGATCCCCACACCATTATGTCCAACTATCGGGACAGTGGCCCTGCATCTCCGGAGAGGACTAGCCGAGCTCCACACCACAGACCGGGACGCCGCGCTGTGGGTGACAGCCGAAAAATTGACGGTGTTGGGCCTTTCGCTTGAGGGCTCAGAGTCTAGTTGTGGCGATTTGTGGAGCAAGATTCCACGTTGTGTACGCAGCAAATTGGAAACTCTTTTATTGTTGTTATGACAGAAAGCTAAATATAAAATATATATAATCACGAACAATTTAAATAAAAAAATTATAAAAGTTATCTTTATGTTATCAGAGGTTATGGTGATTTTTACTTTCTTTTGTTTATTATCAACAACTTAAACTTAATTAACCAGAACATAAATCATAATCGTAATGTAGTTGATGATGCAAGGGAATTGAAAAGTAGTGAACGTGTTTTCAAATTGAAGTATAAAAGATTTACCTAAATTGCATAGTGGATCAACAATAGCACAAGTGAAGTAACCCACATTCAAACAACAGAACTTACCTCACTTGTGCTATTGTCGATCCATTTATATTTCATCTATCTATGCCGTAAGGTTATTTTTGTATTTCGTCGATGTCTGTATGAAGAGAAATAAAGATGCATTCTTATTTCCCATGAGCTCGAAACTCGGTGCTTAATGAACAACTTTAACTGTTTAATGTATTTTATATTTTTACAACAAACCTTAATTGTTATTGAGATTGAATAATTTCTTACACTTTTTATCGCAAACAAGTTTGCCATAAGATATATTACTCATATATAGGCATATTCCTTGCAGGTATACTTCTACTATTTGAAATATGGGTTGTTTAATAAAATATAGACTACACAGCACTGATGATGTTAACATACATGGTAGTACATTCATATAGATTCATAGACATTTTTTAGTGGTTGGGGGTCGCTTTAGATCCTAGTCTCACTGACCCTGAATGGTGTAAAAGGACTTTAAACAGACCAACCAACCATACATGAAAGACGTATTGATGCTCAACTTGAACGTTTTTAATGGAACGTTTTGGACCTTCAAGTTGCCACACACCGCTACAAAATTGTACCAGATACTTCAATATAAAATGTATTTATTTGTGATTTTAATGTCATTTTATATTCTTCTTGGGAATCATTTTTCTTTATTAAATCATTTAATATTTATATTTTAAATTATCTTTTCGTATACAAATGATATATAATCACGTATGAGCATTTGATTTACAATATTGAATATATTTCACAACAGAATATTGTCTTCTTATTAATTCATAGGCTTACAAAAACAAAAGATTTGCATTGGCTTCTACGGGAAATCAAAATCCAATTGTCCCCGTAGTTAGAATTTCTAATTATTGTTGAAAACATTTGACAGCTCATTATTAATAACTAAACAAATGTTTATACTAGCGTTGATTTATTTTTTAGAAACTAGCTATCAAATAACATAAATATATATTAAACGCCAACAATCTTCATTTTTTCATTTTTAATATAATAATAATACAATGGAGTTCAAAATAATTTATCGACTACGCTTTCTATAAACATTTGCTATTACAACTGTATTGTTTATTTTTGTACTAGTTAATAAATACTTGCTAACAAAATATTTGCATGTGTGTATTTTGTAGAGAACATTATGACAGTCATGTCAATTGTTTTTATATATTGGATTGGGGCGAAATTACATTTTTTAAATCTCATTATATATATAATTTATATATACGTGCATGTGTGTATGTGTGTGTGTGTGTATGTGTGGGGATGTGCCTGAGTTTACTAGTTCTAAAAAAAAGTTTAGAAAAAATTGAAAATCCTACAAATATATCTTTTATCCCTCCCCGCTTAAAGTTTGCGTTTTTGTTTAAAAAATTATTTTTTTGCTTGAAAAGTTTTACCCTGGTGGATTGTTTGCTATGTAAGACCATAATAAACTCTCAAATTTTTTTGTCCACTTGCTCAACCTGCGTGAACGGATGAATGTGAATTTTTTTTTTATTATTATAGAATATTATACAGCACATTAGCTACAATGACAAAGCGCGCTGTCGCCAACAGCATCTGGTGTTCCCAGACGGTCACCCATCCAAGTACTAACCAGACCCAACGTTGCTTAACTTCGCTGATCAGAATGAATGTGAAGACAATTTCGTAAACTACTGACCTTTATATAAATAGGTCAGTGGTCTAAACTGATTTGTTTTCAATGTTTCAGTTGCGTTCTAAAGTATACAATTATTGTTTACTTTTATTAGTAGTATTTTATTATTATTATTATTTTATTAATATTAATATTAGTATTTTATTATTAGTTAGCTTTGTAACCTTTTTAGTTCTCATGTATTCAATATTGTACAAGAAAGGCATTGATACTTAGGAAATAAATTTAAACCCAAATATCTCTTAGCTGAATAATTGAGTTCAAATCAATCAAATGTATTATTACTATTAGAGTATTACTTTACTAAAATATGTCAAAATATTATTTTGGGATAACTCATATATTTTATAATGATTATGATAAGAGCTGACTATAAATATTAAATAGAAAAATTGATACATTTTTATTGAATTTTCTCAAAATGATTCAAATTTGGAATGCGATTTATCTTCATATCTAGAATGTACGCCAGATGTTCACAGGCAAACCCATACGATGGTGATTGATTGAACAGAATGGAGTCCAAACGCTTGATTACAGTAATCAGAACTTTTTCAGCTTCATTGTAATCAGTTCCTCTTGTTACATCAACGTTTTCGTCTATCAGTCGTAAACAAGTCTGCAAAGAATTATGAACGTTTTAAAAATATATTTTGTAGAAACAACATAATTCAACTTTATGGGAGGAAGCCAATGCGCAGCCACTCCCAATTGGATGCCTCCAAGGTTCAACAAAGAGTTGGTTGAGTAGTGTTGCCTCTGCTGGGAAAAACTAGGAAAAGAAAGAAGAGCGAGCCCTGGCCGGCTGAGGGCAGCAATTTTAAATTTCCTTCACATTAATTCCCGCAAATTAATAAACTAGTATTACTAGAGAGTGATTTATCATTGTTACCAAAAAGATTACGTATTGTGGAATATATATGCAGTTGCTTCTTTGCTTGTGGACATAAAAACTATGCCAGGTATAGGCTCTACTACCTGCGGTCTATGGAACGACTTTCTGATGATATCTTAGAGGAATTCTTTTGGAAAAATGTCATACACCACTCCCCTGGGCTATGGAATGAAATCTAGCCAGACATGATCAGCAAAACTACCTTTATGCGGTATGGTAAAGGCCCGAACGGACTGATTGGGATCACACTGAAACAAACCCCTATGACGAGATAGGCACTTAGTCTGCACATGTGCAGTGCACTGCTGAAAGGCTTGTCGTTGATAAGAGATCAGGGATGTCAGAATGGTGTGACGAGTCACAAAGAAGAACGCCCAGGCAGAATTGATCCACTGAAACTTGAAACTAATTCTGAGTATCTTGTAAATGCTATGACAGGAGGGATTGCCTCCAATAAAGAGATGTAGCATAATCATTTATAAATGGCAACATGAATTTGAATCTACTTGGCCAGAAGGAGTCCACAGTAATATTCCGAGAAAAGTTGTTACATTAGCTGATAGCAAGAAGCACATACAAGTGGATGATTTGCTAGTCTATATACACATGGGTCATGTACCTCCGACAGTTCAGGGAAATAGATGTAAAGGATCTACCGTCGTATGAATTGTTACAAGTCCCTTCTTCAATTTTTGAACATTGAAAAACTGAAAGCTGAACGATCAAGTATAATAAAATGTAGTTCAAATATTACAATCATTGTTAGGTGTGCAGCTGAGCATTACTATGGCTTGTACATGGCTAACCAGCGGAACAGTACAAAACTTTGCCAACAACTTTTCCAAGAACATTATGAACCAACTAAAAAGTAGAAATATGTTTAGTCTATTTTTGTAAAAATGCAAGTTGATAAACAACATATAAACAGGGTTATTTCAATAAATAAATTCACTTTTCAATTATGTCAAATGACTATTGTTCTAATAAAAACTAGAGGGGGCAAATAAATCTTGCGCTTATGATAAAATTAATAATGTATAATAAATATTAAATAAATAAAAAAAATTCTTAAAATCCCTGCATGTAAAGGTTGTTTAAATTGTATCATTACAACAGCACTTGTCGACCATCACCTGTGTCCATAGCAATGGATCCTTCAATCATGTGTGTTTCATTATTTTTAATAATTTTTCTTTGCTCTTAACTACTTTAAAAACATCTGGATGACAAAATTTTACAGTTAGGCTAGGTAAAAACAGCTTGAGTGGCAACACTGCCTATGATAAGTTCCCTTAATCCGTCACTTAAGCTAACTCTTCGTTAACCCGGCACTTATCCATTTATAGACTCGTTTAAATGAATTGGCCAGCCAACCGTTATAACTTATAATAGCTGTTATCTCAAATATTATAGATTTGTGTGAAAACTTTATTTAGTGAAAGTTGTTTCGAATGTATAACTCTTTATTTCATTCTAAATAAACATTCTTGTAAAATGAAAAATAGATGAAAAAGAGTAAATAGTTTTCCAAATATTGCAAATGAAAATGCTTTTATTTAAAAAAAAAGTTTTAAAATTAAAAGTTTATTCCATTATTCTTAAAATTAAAAGGCGAACATTTTATTCTAAACCAACATTGCTCAAACATCACTAATAAAAAACTTTTATGACACGACACTTTTTGTCATATTTCGAAAAGTATATATAAACTATATATAGAGCTACGCTACTACGTAGCACGCTCGATAATAACCAACTATTTTAAAATTGTTTAAAATTGCTAAGAACGAAATTTAAATTTATATGACATTATATTAAAAACGACACAGCATTACAAAATTCGAAGTCTCAGTTATAAATAAAAAACCATTGAATTTTCTAACAAATAAATACATTTTTTATTTAAAATTAATGTAAGTTTTTTATTGTGTATTTCTCCAAATAAAACATTATTTAAAACATTTTAAGCTAAAAAAACATTTAAAAACACAATTTAAAACATTTTAATTTGAAAAAAAACTGTTAAAATCATTATTCACAGCATTTTAATTTGAAAAAAAAACAGTTAAAAAGATTATTTAAAACATTTTAATTTAAAAAAATTGTTAAAAACATTATTTAAAACATTTTAATTTAAAAGAAACGTTTAAAACAATATTTTAAACAGTTAAAAACATTATTCAAAAGACTTTAATTTAAAAAAAAAAAGTTAAAAATGTGTAAAATATAAAAAATATAAAAATTAATGCTTCCCCAAGTGTATTATTAGCAAGGTTAAAAATTGACACTTGAAACTTTCAGTAACACTTAACCCTTTGGATACACTTTTATTTTGCGGAATTATATTCCAAGTAATAAAAAGTTTTTTATTAAACAATATATTTTTTAATTAAATGATAAAACTGAAACATTTTTTGAACGTAACATTAAAACTTAAAAAAATAGTAGCGAATTTAAGCTGGAGAAAAAAAATTCTATAACATTTTTAAAAAGAAAATTCTGAAACAATTGTTCAAGAATTAATGAAAGAACAACTATTTAATAATCAACAAACAATTAAAAATAAATAATTGTTTAAACAACCAATAAGACAAACAATTTAAACAAATTAATAAAAAACTGTTCAAATAAACAACTTAAAATAATTAATAAAAAAACTAAACAAAATAAAAAAAGGATAAAAACAAAATAAATAAAAAAGATTGAAAAACAAAATTAAAAAAAAAAGGTTGAAAAATTAAGTAAAATAAAAAAAGGATAAAAAACAAAATAAATAAAAAAAGGTTAAAAAACAAAATAAAATTAAATAAAATTAAACAACAATTTAAAATAATTAAAAAACTAAACAAAATAAAAAAAAGGATAAAAACAATTTAAACAATATAGTACAAAAAAGTAAAAAAAGGTTAAAAAAACAAAATGAAAAAGGGTAAAAAACAAAACAATATTAAAAAAGTTGAGAAACAATGTAAACAATATAGTATAAAAAAGTTAAAATAAAGTTAAAAAGTAAAAAAAAAATTTTAAAAAAAGTAAAAAAAAGTTAAAACAAAAATAGAAAAGCTAAAAAAAAGTTGGTATTCAAATGGTTGAAATCACTCGACACTTGAGATCAGAAAATGAACGTTGAAGCAACTTCTAAAAATGATTAAATTTAAACATTTACTCAAACTTGAGTATTATTATTATTATTAATAGAACTAATGTTTTAATTGATAGTAGTAATATTATTCTTGCAGTGATAGTACTATTTTTTTAGTATTAGTACTATTACTAGTTTAATGTTGCACTCGCGGTAGTATTAACAATGATAGTGTTACTTTAAGGGAAAGAATGGATTTCTCACACATAATTAGTTGAATATAATTTTTACTAAAACTTAAAAAAAAACTAGAATTTTTGTCTACAGGTTCGTCGATTTACAGATGCGTTACGAATCCGTGAATCGTTTACTGTAAACTTTATCAGTGACGATGAACTTTATGAAACCCATCCCAAAGTTAATGATTTACTTATAGTATAACTTTGTAATTATGTGAACTATATTTATTTTTATGAAATAAAAACTTAAAAACGACCAAAAACAAACGTACACTTTAAAACACAAAAAATATTTTTTTGTCATTCTGCCAAAAAATCGAATTACTGATAAAGTTTATACCACACAGTAAATGAGGCACGGATGCGTACCGCATCTGTAAATCGAAGAAGCTGTAGTTTTGGCTAGACAAATGCGCATCCGCATCTGCATCCGACCGCAACCAATAACAAGTGGCACTATCACAATTTTGGTAAACGTAATGGAACTATTATTGCTTTTATTACTGTTACCGATATCATTGTTATTATTATTGTTATTGTTATTAATATCATTGTTATTATAATACAAATTTATTTCTATTTTCATATTTTAGAATGAATTTATATCTGTTTTTATAAGCTTGAATGTATTTTGTTTCTATTTTCGTATGTTATGATGTATTTTATTTCTATTTTCGTATGTTATGATGTATTTTATTTCTATTTTCGTATGTTATAATGTATTTTATTTCTATTTTCGTATGTTATAATGTATTTTATTTCTATTTTCGTATGTTATGATGTATTTTATTTCTATTAGGATATTTTTTCTATTTTCATATAATATAATATATTTGATTTGTTTTTTAAATAAAAAGTAATTCGAAATTATTCCATGGCGACGAGAGAACAATATCGAAAAGTTCTTTTGTTTTACCAACCAACAAAGTTCAAAGTAGGTGGCCCAAGAAACGAACAGAGGCGCCCTTCATCGTTGCCGAGTTTTTTCCCACGGGGCCAAAAAGTGATTTTGTTAAGTATTAAAATGATGAACGATGGCGTTTTGTGTGTAAATTCAACAACAACTTCTGATAACGCCATTTTGTTTACAAATTTGTTGACACTTTTACGTTGGACAAAGCATTTACAAGCCATTACAAGATGCTTAAGATTCGATGTGTTTTATGGGACTTTTGCATCCATGCAAAACAATGGACTTTCTCATCTCTTTTGTTTTCTCTTCGGTTTTATTTCTGACATTTTTTATGGTTGTTTACTTCATTGCTAATGGAGATGTTGGCGTTGAAAGTTTCCTTTTTTCTTTCTCTCTAGGGAAACAAATGCTTTTTATCTTCAATCCTATACTTACACTCTTACAATAGCACAAGTGAGGTAACCCAAATTCAAATTACATAGAGCTTACCTCACTTGTCCTATTGTTGATCCACATACCTGTATGGAAATATCCAAACATATATTTACAAAACAAATCTAACTTTTTTTATAAAAACAAAAAAATATATTTGTAAATTTAGGTCGGACGTTTTTAGTGTTGTAATACCATAGATTTTTTCTAATTTTTTTTAATAATTTTATTTTATATTTTAATTTATTTCATTTTTTATTTTATAATTCATTTTATGTTTTATTTTATTTTATATTTTATTATATTTTATTTTATATTTTATTTTATTTTATATTTTATTTTATATTTTATTTTATATTTTATTTTATATTTTATTTGATTTTATATTTCAAACATTTCATTGGAAAGCTAAACAAAAAATCATTTCAACTATAATTGCAATAATTTAAAAATGTCATTATTTGTTGCACTTCATTATTTAAGGATTTATAAAAAACTTTACATTTGTAAGATAAGACATGGTATCTTACCTTAATGGTCAACGTCCTTGGCCACGTTGAAAGACCGCTTCCCGTATGATCAGCGAAGTTAAGCAACGTTGGGTCTGGTTAGTACTTGGATGGGTGACCGTCTGGGAACACTAGATGCTGTTGGCAACCGATGTTGAATGTGCATTACACCCATAGCCTGGTCCATTGGGACCAAATAATAAATTTAAAAAAAAATAATAATGTGTTCTGTATAATGTGTATGTAGAATATGTATGTAGAATGTTTGTGTACAATGTGGATGTAGAATTTGTATGTAGAATGTGTATGTAGTGGGGAGTGTGAGCAGAGTGGAAAGTTTTTGTTTATCCAGTTTATGTGTGTTATATGTTGAGGTATGGATGGTGGTCACATCTCAATCTGATTAGTTGTACAGATGTGTATCCGGGAAATGTGCTTTCAGAGGGATTTTTTTCTGGCGGTTGTTCTTGTATGATTGTGTTATGTTGTATGTGTGTGAGTATGTGGTTGTGGTTTTGTTTGTGATCTGTCATTTGTTGGGGTTGTTGAAGTGGTGGAATGATAAAAATTTGCGATTAACATTTGGATGAAAGTATTTGTTTGTCCAAGTGGGAAAGGTGTTTGTTCAGGAAGTGACATTGGTTAACTGATTTAACTGATGAATGGCTCAAACCAGCATAAAAACCAACACCAGGGCGCTAACGATGACGACAATAGTTCCCATCATATAAGGACACTTATTTCGCTGGAATTGTGCTTTGAGGTGAGATTTTAATGGAAATACTCATATTTTTGATGACGGGGGATTTTTTATGTGTTTTTAGTATGTGTTGTATTGTTTTTGGGTTTTTTCAAGGTTGAATTTATTTGTTTAAATTTTCATCAGAAGTATAGATATACTTTCAATTTTTAATGAATTGTGCTATATCTTGCAGCTTTTTTATAAATACATTGTGACTTTTTTTGTTAAGGTGTCGTACTGCAGTAAAAATGATTTGGTTGTTGCAAGACAAGTTCTGCAGGAAGCACCCGTGCTCGTGTAGTCACCAGTCTGTAGATGTCTGCTGATACCGTTAAACATAATTATTATCTAAACTTCAGAAAAAACTGAGGAAATATATAACCAACTGTGCATTTTTATATAAAAATAATTAATTAAGAATAGTTTTTCAGTATAAATTATAGATGGTATAAATGTGTGATAGCAAGTGAATAGAAGATGTTTAAAGGGAAAAATTAAGCGGCTAGTATGTGGATAAGGTTTTGGAAGATTAGATAGAAGTAGACAAGTCAATAAATTGGGACAATTTATCAACTGTTGAGTGATTCTATAAGCTATAAAATGAGAAGGAGTGCTTAATCTAGAAATTGATCTGTATAGAACTAAAGTATTGAAATTAACCGCAAATAATATATATGTATATATTCATTAATTCTCTCCAGGTTTTTCTTTTGAAAATAACTATATTTATAATAGGTATAATGTAACTAAAACAACATATCTTAATACACACTTGAAGACCCATAGCGAAATTGGATTTAACAATGCTTGTTTACATACTGCTTTAGAAGTATCTTGTGGAAATATAATGTAACTTTGGCAAATAAGAAACGCTACCATCCTTTTTTGTTTTCCTTATTGTTAGATACGATTCCTTATTTCACATTTTTTTTTACTTTTTGGTATGCCTTAAAAATAGCACTGGTTTTAATTTGACTCTTTAGTATGCCTTATAAATAGCACTGGTTCTAATTTGACTTTTATTGTGCCTTAATAATAATAGTGGTTCTAGTTTGACTTTTTAATATGCCTTAATATTAGTGCTGGTTCTAATTTGACTTTTTAATATGCCTTAATAACAACACTGAATTTAGGATGATTTAATAATAGTACTGATTCTAGTTTAACTTCTTGATTTGCCATAATAATAGAAATGGTTTTAGTTTGCCTTTTTAGGATGCCTTAATAATAGTACTGATTCTAGTTTAACTTCTTAGTTTGCCATAATAAAAGAAATGGTTTTAGTTTGCCTTTTTAGGATGCCTTAATAATAGTACTGATTCTAGTTTAACTTCTTAGTGTGCCCTAATAATAGCAATGGTTTTAGTTTGACTTTTTAGTGTACCTTAATAATAGCAATAGTTCTAATTTTATTTTTTTGTATACTTTAATAATAGTACTTGTTCTAGTTTGACTTTTTAGTATGCCTTAATAATAGCATTGGTTCTAAGTTTAAACTTTTAGTATTCTTTATTAATAGCAATGGTTCTAGTATGCAAATGTTAAATGAAAAACAAGAATAAAATACTAACACATGTTTAAAAGAGCAGGAAGAGTATGGAGAGAAACCTTATAACTTTTTTTCATCTAAATATCTTTTAATAGCTGAACAATTTATTTTTTATCAAAGCATTGTTTTTGTTGCACATTAAAGTTCAAAAAATATTAAACATATCGAACAACAATCCAATGATTAAATATTTGAAATCAGATTTGTTTTAATATCAATAAAAAATATTAATTTAAATTAAAGAACGATATTAATTAAACGCGAGTCAACATTGTATAAGCTTCCGTTTATAATAATATCTCTTTATAAATATTTATGCTCAACAAAAATCAAGGGCCACATAGACAATTTCTTGCTTGAGCACTCGTTTACAAAATGAAATAATTTTTAAATATAATTATATTGGATACCAATTATTCTCGTTGAAAATACATTGTCATGCAATAATTCATTGTCGTCCAAACTAGACTGGAATTTTTTCAAACAAACTCTGCATCTCCTCATGGGTTTTAGAACTTTATTTACATCGACATGTCCGTCCCAGGAATCATATGTGTATTCAAACTGGAAATAAAACCTCTGAATTGTATACAAAATATTTTCACATTAAAAACTGTCCAAAATGTTTTTGTAAAAAAGTGTATATAATCTTAGTCAGTATAGTGAGTCAAAGATACCAAATATTCTTAAAAGTGCGTTTCCATTGAATAGCAAATTTTCGCCCAGAAGTTCTTCCAAGAATTTCTCCTCGTCCCCTCAAAGTTCAGAACTTTGAGTTGACTCATTCTTGAATTATAAGGGTACACACACACATAAAATTATATACACTCACATACATACACATCAACAATTACACTCAAACACACACAACCCCCCCCCCCCCCATACATACACATACATAGACAAACGCACAATCACATCCACACCGCCAACACACACGCATAAGCGTACGCATATACTTTACTCTGCCTTACACATACATATAATAGCAGGGCATAGGTCTGGTGATTCGTTATAAAAACAACGAACCTGAATATCATATTGGCCTACAAGATATATTCTGCGGAAATTACAAAAGTAACAGGCGGTTCTTCTTAGGCCTACATTGGACACGCTGCCTCTTTGAAATGAAAAAAAAACAGATTGTGGCACTGAACTTGGAGGATAAATCATCTTTAACAAGAAATTCAGTGTTTTAAGCACTCTGATAACTATATAGGATATAATCCTAGTTTAGACATGACTATCAGAGTAAGTTAGGTTGTGTGTACATATACAGTATATTCACATAATACTTTTATTACCATGTTTAAACTAAGACTATGCCCCGCACTATGTTTTGAGTGCCAATTTGATATAAAAAGTATTTTAGAATAAATAGCTTACTAAAGGTTATTTTGTCCAATATAGGCCTGATATATTTGTAATTTCCAATTAAACTATTTCGTACGGCCAATACAACTAACATTCATGTATTTTTCATACTAAAATTTTCATCAATTGAAACTTATCTCTCATGTAAGAAATAATGAAAACTCAGGCCTTATCAGGATTGTGTTGGTGTTCTGGCAAATTTTTTAACACAATCTCAGTCGGCGACCTTAAAATTAAAATCTACGTCCATTTGTCAAAGAAACGCTTTATGTAGAATTTAGAATTTGTCAAATTAAAATTTTGGTGTCGCCATCGCTATATTATTGGCTATAACTACTAGAATATGGTATCGTTCTCATTTATTTCATCAAAAATAAATGCAACTGTGTTGAAATTTTTTGCAAAGCTATTTTCAAATCAAACTTCTATTAATAAATTACTAAACTTTAAAACTTTCCTTCAAGACGTTGATGAACTTGAAGCAACCACACATTAACTCTCATGGAACTCTCCTCCAATCCTTCTAGGCTCTCTCTATCCCTGGTCAACTCGACTATGGTTTGCTCGATTTATGGGAACTTTACAGATAAAATCTTTAAATGGGCATTCAGCTATTTTTGCTGAAAATAACCTATGTTTTGCTTCACTTGATATATTCCTTATTGCTTCTTTCAAAAGATTCGTAAACTTAAAAAAAAGTATTGTTAATTTTTTTGTCATTTCGGAGTTATCGGTTTCATTGTTATCATTAGGGATGTGACATTGTGCATATTGCATATATGCAGTAACTTGCATATATGCCAAGAGCATAAAATATGCACGTGTG
>JARUHE010167282.1:0-13951 GCA_031471125.1 Archaeomysis grebnitzkii | reverse complement strand
ACTCCGCCTATATGAATATTTTGTACATTAAGATTAGGCTTCAAATCTTTTATATAAATATCTTCCCTTATTAGGAGAGACTTGAAGTCATTACATTTTGACAATATTGTAGTGCTATATATTATACATTTTCGTATGTTTTGCTTATTAATTGATGGGTGTGCACTTGTGAAATGATATTTAATAATTTTTTAGATGCATGGTTATTTTCCTTGTCATTCGTATGTAGCAATTGTTTTGAAGTGTATATGTAAAATAGTTGAAGCCTAATCTTAATGTACAAAACATTCATATAGCCGGCGTCTTAAAACTATTTCCTCCTGTGATAATATAATGTTTTATAATTAATTATTGTATCTAGTATAAATACACCTGTATTACTTATTGTAAAGATTTCTTGTATTTCAATAAATAACTTATCATTATGACTGACGACAGTTGAAACACAGATCAACAGAGATATCACAATCCAATGGTACAATGGTCCTGCATGTAATCGTCTTTGGCGTCATTTTATTTGTTCGAAGTCCTTGTAATGCCTGTGACTTGGACGTATGAAATGTGTAGTTTTAACTTTTTTACAATCGTTGATGTTTGTCATAGTATTAATTTGATTTTGAATAGCAAATTAAGTACAACTAAGAATTGTAAAAATGTTAAAATAACAGTGAAAATGCACATTTCATACGTTCAAGCCACGGGCATTACAAGTACTTCGAGCAAATAAAATGACGCTAAAGACGATTACATGCAGGAAAATGATAACATTGATTGTCATATCTTAGTTGATCTGTAGTTGAAACGTTAAGTATGAATAATTTCGCGAGTGTAATTTTTAACCTAAACTCCGAAGAAAAACGTTCCTTCATATGACTGGAGAAAACCAAAAACCAAATTTGTGCGTGTAATTATGCTATAATATTTTGCAAAACTTGCTTGAAAGAAGAATTATTACCAATATTCACCAATTTTAATTTATATATATATATATATATATATATATATATATATGCGTGTGTGTATGTGTGTGTGTGTTTTATGTTTACATATTATACTTATGTTATTTCAATCATTACGAACATCGTTAATCACTCGACCATTAAGACAAATTTTTTTTGCAAGCATTCGTCATGATGATGTGACACTTAGTGGAGAATTATAGTAAAATAAAGTTTTAGTTTTATTTCAATGTGATTAATAGACAAAGTACACGGAAGTTGTTCAGTAAAAAATGGGGTAAATTTTGGTAATACATTTGTTTGTATTATTAACCTATGTTTGAAAAACCAGCTTCAATAACAGAGCTCTGATAGGAATTGTTGTTGTTGTTGGAGTGGTGAATGATAAAATAACAATAAAAAAATAATGTACAGAATAGAATACACTTCAATAGAATATATTAAAATAAACAGAATAATAAAACACATATAATAATAAAATAGAATACAGTAGAATAAAAAATAATAGAATAGACTACAATAAAATATATTAAAATAAACAGAATAATAAAACATAAACAATAATAAAATAAAATACAGTAGAATAAAAAATAACAAAATAAACTATAATATAATACATTAAAATAAACAGAATAAAATAACTACACTAGAATGTTTTAAAATAAATAGAACAATAAAACACAATTAATAATAAAATAAAATCGTGACATTACCTTCGATAAATCAATTTAAGTAACGTTGCTGGATAGCACATGGATGGATGATAGTTCACTCAGTTCTAGTTATGAATCTGCATTTACTTTATAATATTATAATTTATAATTTTAATTTATAATTTATAATCATTTATAATAATTTATAATTTATAATTTATAATTATACTTTATAATATTATAATTTATATATAGCTGAGATATTTTTTAATGTTTTTTCTTTCAATCAGCAATTCTTAGTAAAGTTGTTAGCAACAAAAAATTGTTTATTTTAAATGTAAAGAGCGACGATAGATTAGTATGAACGTTAAAGTATCATCACTTTTTGCTGATTGTTTCAATCTATAAACAATGTAATGTGCCTTTTAATAAAGTATTTTAACATTTAGATTAACAATACACAGTGAAAATTTACAAAATAAAATATATTATTTAAATCAATTGGCAAACGTTTTAAATAATATTATACTTTGTGTAAATGCATATAACCACAAATTAATCAACCGACAAATAATTCAGTCTTTAAATATATATGTTTTAGATAAATAAACTAATTCGTCGTCAACATTACAACATACAAAATAAATACAGTTTATAGAATTAATGAAATAGTAATTAATAAATAAGGAAAAGTATTAAAAATTAACAAGATAAAAAAATAGTAATACATAAATCGATTAATAGTCTACATTAAAACATGGAAAATAATATAATTTGTAATATTAATGAGTTAATAATTAAGAAATAAGAATGAAGTACGAACAAATATACAAGATCAAAAAGATGGAATAAATAAATAAAGAATATTAATATTAAACACATTAAATCGTCAAATAGTTTCATTATTAAACAAAATTAGATCAAAATGCTCTATTTCTTAATTAAGTTCTTTGAATTAAAAGGTGTCTTAGCATTTGAACTAATTAAAACTTTTTAAACTTTTAATTTATTTGAAATATACACACGATAAAGTTTCTTACATTTGTCTCGTATCTTTTAATTAATAAAAATTGAATTAAACTAAAATTCTCCCTTTCTCCACTCAAGATTTGTAAAAAGTTATAAATTACAAGTTTAGTTGAAGAAACATACATTTTTGCTTAATCCATACCAGTGTTTAATATGGAAACAAGTATGGAAACTAATGTACTTTTATGTATGAAAAACAAGTCTATAAAACTAGCTGTTCTGAATAGCTTTGACACTGAAAAGAAAAGAAAACTTCAATGCCTTAAAAGTGATGCCGTGAAATATTTTCAACCCTGGAAGTTATAAGTTAGGAACATATAAGCAGTCTAAACAGTCTATTAAGACATGTCCCGTAGAAGCCAATGAGAATCGTCTATTTTTGTAAGCCTATACATCAATAATAAAAGAAATGCTATCTATTCAATATTGTTAGTCAAACGTTTATACGTGATTATATATACACTAAATAATATTTAAAATACAAGTATTAAATGATTTAATAAAGAAAAATTCGTCAGCAGAAAAAATAAAATACATTGCAAACACATAAATAAATATTATGAGTCTAAACATAGAAGTATCTGGCATGTTTTTGGTCGAGGTATCTGGCAACTCCCGGTCCATAAACACCCGATGAAAAGTGATGAGTTGCGTAGCTATGGTTCTTTAATCTATAGGTACAACATCAATCAACTTTTAGTTGTATTAAACATACAATTTTAAATGTATTTAATTAAACATCAGGGTAAACGCTCGAAAAAGTGACAGTATTGACAAACATTTCAGTTTAAAAATCATTAAAAACAGTCATATGACTTAGATAGATAAATGTTATAGTTATCGTAGATAAAACGGTAAATTTATATTTAGTAGTACCATTGATGGCACAAGTGTCTGAAGTTTTTCAAATCGAAAAATGAGAATAATGAAGTTGTTAACACATTTCTTGCGAAGGTACAATAGACTTGTGTCTAAGGTAAGTAAAGACGGGACCCACCGGTGGTGCCCTTCGCAGGAAATGCGTTAATTATTATTTTTTGTTGTAAATTCCATACTATGGAAATCAATAAAACATTTATACATATATATATATATATACAAAATAAAATTAACTTGGTTTAATAAAACATATCTTAAAACCGCCACAATCCAATTGAATCCACATTGTCTTGAACATTCTCTCAAAATTGATAACACCGTAAGTTAAACTATCCACTAAAATATTGCTAACATTTAGGCTTTACCTTTATTAAAAGCAAATTTTCACGCAATACCAATGCTAAAAAAATTAAATAACTAAATACTATATCGGTTTAATAGATATCTTAGTATTGTAATGTAAAACTATTTTTATTTGATATTGTACGCCTTTTTATTTGAACATTGTAAGTTAGGTTGTCGCTAAATGTAGCGATAATACGAATTTATTATTGATATTTTTGTATTATATTTACTGACACTGGTATTTAATTACCAAATACCAGTTGATGTACTATCTGAAGAAAATGAAGGTCAGAAGCTACTTGAATATCCAGCGGAACAGCGGTTTTTCCTCGTCTGCTGAACTGACGGTTGATTTTAAAACTCCGCTCTCGACGATGGCGTTTTTATTCCACAAATTCAGCGCTGCTCAAAAAATCCAACTACAATCGAATTTCCTCGTCGACAAAGCGTGGAATTAATATTGTCTGCACAGCTGGAATTGTGTTTTTTTATTTTCACAGCATTGTGTTTTTTAACAGCTGAAATTATTATTGTGTTTTTTAACAGCTGAAATTATTATTGTGTATTTTAACAGCTGAAATTATTATTGTGTTTTTTAACAGCTGAAATTATTATTGTGTTTTTTAACAGCTGAATTTATTATTGTGTTTTTAACAGCTGAATTTATTATTGTCTTTTGCACAGCTGGAACTGGCATTAATATTGTGTATGTATTAAAAAATGTAAGACGTTAAGTCTAAATATAATTAAATAATAGAAATGTGTTTATGAACAAATGGGTAGGTCTCATAAAGAATGCCCAAAATTTAAACTAATTACATTTGATCAATGAAAGTGCCCTTTTTATTTAATTTAATATCCTTCAAATTATTCAATTAAAAACTCTGTAAAATACAGTGAAAGAGGCAGGACTGCCTCTAGTTTTCCTAGTTTTTGTACATTGTTGTTTTTAAATGTAGAATTTACAAAATAAATTCATTAACAATTTTATTTTAATTTTATCTACATGTTTTTTTTATATTTTATTCACATGTATTGGTACACCCACTTGTTTATTTTTATTGTTCAAAAATTCTAGAACAAGTTTAACTTTTGGAATATAATCGTGCAAATGATTATTGATTTATACTTATACTAATTATATGTTAAAGCTATTGTATTCAGTCATTCAGTGTTGTTAATTTGTAATAAAAAAATAAAAATAGACTGGTATGCCATTCATGACTTTAATTATAAACAAATCAAAAATGTGTCAATCATGGAACATGAAAGAGGTTTATGTCTAAGAAATTAAATTCTTAATAAAATATTTATTTAGCTAAATTAAAAAAATGAGTTAATTAGAATGCATTTAATGGGTAAATATGTTACTAATATATTCTAAGACATTTCTTCAATGGTATTACAATGCAGCCCATTTGGAAGCGAACAAATACTCTAACATTGAAACAATATCATAGGTTGTTTCACATTAACTAATGGTAAATACATATCTTACCTCCCCTTTACATATCAACCTAAATACTACTACCCACATCGACTAAGGTTTACCCTAAGAATATGCAGTCGAGAAATGATGCATTCCCTAATCCAAGGTAAGCTTAGTATGTGCAATTTTAAAAGAAGAACACCGCGTTTAAATTCCCAGTGAATATCGTAAAGTAGACTCCAATAGATGTCACAGCTATTTAGAACTAATATATAACAATAATGCGTTAAATTTATAGAATGCTTTTCACCTCTAAGATCACACAACTCGCTTATTATTCTCATAATCATTATCCATATTAGATAACGTGAACCCAAAAGATATGCAGCTGACATATGTCGCTCCCTCAAAGCCGGGGTAAGCTTAGTATATAATATTTTATGAGAATATAACTAAATTCAAGTTCTCAATGAAACAGCCTTATAGCGGACTCGAACCAAAGGCGGCGCATATCCACTCGACCACCTCTGGTTAATTCAGTTGCTATACGACTATGACAAAACGCATCAAACCACCTCAACAATTGAAGTGTTTTACTAATTTAAATACAGTTTATCAATGTATTTTGTACTATTTAATAATATAAAAAATAATTGTAAGGTATGAAACAACAAAACACTAACTGGTCGATAAATGACTAGTCTCCACATTAAATCTAAAGACCTTAATCCTAATGAGACGTACAAACTAGCGTCGGAAGCACCAAGCCTCGGACTGCAACAATCTATATTGTAAAAGCTATGCATTTTTAACCAGATTACTTTTGACGTAACAACACAATTTTTCTTCAAAAGTTTCTTCTAACTTGATTATAAGATTTACTTTTTCTCAGAAATAAAGTACTTAAGAAATAAGGTTTTTCAAAATAAATACATTTTTGTTTAACTATTCAACATTTTCTTAAAAAATCTTTATACGAGATTACAACCAAATTTTAAGTTTTTTTTGTAAAAGCCTTTGAGCAAAAGGATAATGTTTGACAAAAATAAGTTATTCTTAGTTAACAGTTGTTAATATAAATACAATAAATAAAACAAAATAAAGAAAAAACATTGTGACATAATTTTTCTGACCAACAAATGTATTGGTGCTATGGAATTAATTGTATGAAGGGCTACATTGATAAAATATTTAATATTTCTTTAATATTTATTATTGATATCTAAATTGTTAAATATGTTCAGATTATGTTCAAGGATAGAAAAATTATACTTGAACATTAACAGTTCATCTTAGATTAAGTTCAAGGGTAAAACAATTATACTTGAACAATAACAATTCATCTTAAATTAAGTTGAAGGATAAAACAATTATGCTTGAACATTAACAAACAAGCTTAGATTAACTTCAAAGGTAAAACAAATATACTTGAACGTTAACAAGTAATCTTAGATTAAGTCCAAAGGTAAAACAATTATACTTGAACGTTAACAAGTAATCTTAGATTAATTGCAAAGGTAAAACAAATATACTTGAACGTTAGAAAGTAATCGTAGATTAATTTCAAAAGTAAATAATTATACTTAAATGTTAACAGTTAATCTTAGATTAAGTACAAAGGTAAAATAATTATACTTGAACATTAACAAGTAATCTTATATAATAATTCAAATAATTTAAACGTTGTTAACTGCAACGTTAATATGTTATACATTATGTAAATCATTGTTTCGATCAGTTGTATAATAATGTATTTATAAATAAACAATATTTGATTTCATAATTCACAATCCATTATGTAAGCAATAAAATAGATTGATATGAATAATTTTATTAAAATAATGCAATTCACTATCTCAATAGAACAACAAAAAACAAATATGCATCTCATAATTATAAAAAACGAAATTCAAAATTATAAAAAGATAAACACCTCAAATCAATAAGAATACAACTTCAACCAAAGTAAATCCATCAACACGTGACCTTATTTAATAATAAAAAGTAAACTGAAAGTTTAAATAATGGTGCATAAATAAACAAAATCGACATCTTGACAAATCATATGAAATACAATTATAATTTAGTGATAAATTATTCTTCCAAAGCACATAGATTTATTAAAATTTGTTGTCATTACTTTAATAAACTCTTAAACGACAAAACATTTTAAGTTAAAGTAATAAAAAAATTCTATAAAATCGATGCGTATATTTTTACTTTCACATAAATCACCTTCGAGAAATTGTCTTTTATCGACTTTAGTTGTATGTCAATTAACCCTTCAACTCCTCATTAATTATTCCCCTATGACTGAAATACATTGAAGTTAACGTTGGAAAGCACCCTTAGGTACTATTAATTATGGACACGAAATTTCAACTAATAAGAAAAACAGATTATTTATAGTACAAGCTCAGACTATTTTATTTATTTAAAAAAGTTTACAAGAAGCATCCACTAACTGAAAATCAATGTGCTAATTAATTAAAGTTTTACATAACACAATGTTTTGTTAGGAATTATAATAATAATAATTACTGATGATAATGATAACAATAATTACATTGGTAATGACAATTTTAATCAGTAAAAAAACAAACCATACGGATTTAAAACGGAAGCATCCAAATAAAATACAAGACTAATGATAAGTCTAAGATATTTAAAAAAAAATATTCTTAACACTTTAACCGTTTCTTGTATCACCGGTGATATATACGTATAATGACTTACTCCATCTTATGTAACATCAGGCAAATATTTACCTGTATAAATGTATCAAAACATAAACTAACTTGTTTTGTATCACTGATGTTACATAAGATGGAGTAAGCCATTATAATTAGGTATCACCGGTGTTACAAGAAACGGTTGAAGTGTTAAAAGCTTATTTGAATAAATTTAAGATAATTACATCGAAATGAGAATTTTTAAAACGCCATTGACGTGACTCCTGATGAGTCACCAGATTCTTTCTAGCTTAAACTAATAATCTGTCTTTATTGGAGTTTTACAAATTAATCAGTCCTGAGAAGTTCTCTTCATTGTATAAAATTACCTTCAAATTTCTATCTCAATTTGCGACAAGTTATCAACATTTTCAAAACAAAATTAAGCAAAAACCGTCTACGTACCAGACTTACTGACGGAGATCTGTGCGATGAATTACGAATAGCAGTTTGCTCGTTAACACTTTAACCGTTTCTTGTAACACCGGTGTTACAAGAAAAGGTTAAAGTGTTAAAATTCAATATTGCAAATAATCAAAAAAAATATTCTTCTCATTAAACAACTAAATGGAGTCTACGTAAGTTCCAATAAAGATTTCATTAAACTTCATTTATAAAAATTAAACTTCATTTATAAAATTTATTAAACTTCATTTATAAAATTTATTAAACTTCATTTATAAAATTTATTAAACTTCATTTATAAAATTTATTAACTTCGGTTAATCAGTGCAATTTTTTAAGAATTTAATTTTGTCTGTATTTGGTTATCAGGATTTCTCAAGCATTGTATAACTGTACTTCATTAAGTATAAAATTCAGAATGTTGAAAATACTATGTATTGACTAGTTTCCATGGTTGTTATGCATGAATATAGTATGCATGGTTGTTATATAGTTATGCATGAGTATGGTATTCATGGTTGATATATAGTAATACATGAATATAGTATCCATGGTTGTTATATAGTAACACATGAATATAGTATCCATGGTTGTTATATAGTAATACATGAATATAGTATCCATGGTTGTTATATAGTAATACATGAATATAGTACCCATGATTGTTATATAGTAATACATGAATATAGTACCCATGATTGTTATGTTGTTATGCATTAAAATAGACATGAGTATAGACAGACAGCTATAGAAGTTATAACTTGTGACGAGCCTGTGAACCTTCTTTTCTGAAAATTTGTGCCCATCGCACTATAAAGTTTCCCACTCTCTGAAATAAACTAACTTACCTTTTCCTTCATATTTACCCGCGAAATTGTAAACAAATATTTACCCGCGAAATTGTAAACAAATATTTACCCGCGAAATTGTAAACAAATATTTACAATAGAGTAATACATAGCTCACTGGCCAACGCATTTTTTGCTGACTTGCATTTAGTGGTTGATTTTTGGTAATCTTGGAGTGCTGATTTCAATTATGGCATTTATTTTTGTCCAGCACATCGAGTTTTCGACGTATGGTTTACATACATTTTACAGGGCCCATCTATCCTGATTATCCAATGTAACCTTATAGTAAAAAAATATACGTGCTGCAAGAGAACTATTGACATTTTTTAACTTAGGGACTCCAAATTAACTAAGAACAAGTCTCAAGCTCAAGTCATAAAAAATCTCAAATTGGTTGGCCAGTACTATTATCGTTGCCCTTAATCACCGTAATTTTCTGCTTATCTTCTATAACTGAATAGTTCTGCTCAAGTTCTCCTACTCAATTGTTATGTCTGCTTATTTTCTCATACTCAATTATTCTGTCTGCTTATTTTCTCCTACTCAATTATTCTGTCTGCTTAAGTTCTACTACTCAATTGTTCTGTCTGCTTATTTTCTCCTACTCAATTGTTCTGTATGCTTAAGTTATCCTACTCAATTGTTATGTCTGCTTATTTTCTTCTACTCAATTGTTATGTCTGCTTATTTTCTCCTACTCAATTGTTCTGTCTGCTTATTTTCTCCTACTCAATTATTCTGTCTGCTTAAGTTCTCCTACTCAATTGTTCTGTCTGCTTATTTTCTCCTACTCAATTGTTCTGTATGCTTAAGTTATCCTACTCAATTATTCTGTCTGCTTATTTTCTCCTACTCAATTGTTCTGTCTGCTTATTTTCTCCTAATCAATTGTTCTGTCTGCTTATTTTCTCCTACTCAATTGTTCTGCTTAATAATTAAGTTAAATATTTTATGTTACAGAAAAGTCTAGAGATTTTAATTCTAAATTAAATTGTTTTAATTCTCAAGAAATAATCTTTATAAAAATAAAATTACAATTTTTTCAAACAATTATAAATCTATTTAATTTTTATAAACTTTGTTATTGTTGAAATGTATTTCTGAAGAAATATCATAAAAATGTAATAAATTTTAAAAGTTTCAACATTTTAAACAAATTTTTTACAAGTTTAATGGATTATTTTGTAAAAAGTTGTTTTTATTAGTTTAGGAGAGCGATAAAAATTCCATCATTTTTTGTCTGAAAACTATTAGTTTAGAATCAATCATTATATTGCAGTTTATCAGAATTACATTTTTTGCAACTTGTGTTTTATATATATTTATTTTTCTAAACATTTAATTTATAATTATTTTTTCAAACGTATTTATGTTTATTTTTCCAAACATTTTATATATAATTGTTTTTCTAAACATTTTATTTAGAAATATTTTTCTAAACATATTTATATTTAATGTTCTAAACATTATATTTAGAAATATTTTTTCAAACATATTTATATTTAATGTTCTAAACATTATATTTAGAAATATTTTTTCAAACATATCTATATTTAATTTTCGAAGCATTATGTTTAGAAATATTTTTTCAAACATATTTATATTTAATTTTCCAAGCATTATATTTAGAAATATTTTTTCAAACATATTTATATTTAATTTTCTAAACATTTCATTTATAAATATTTTTTCCAAACGTATTTATATTTAACTTTCTAAACATTACATTTATAATTAATTTTTCAAATTTTATGAATAGTTTGTTTTTCACACATTAACATACTTCCAGTTTAAAAATATTAAAATATGATTAAACTCTACAATGTCTAGATTACATTCAGTATAAGTTTGTTATACACATTCATGTGTCTGAAGCAAGATCCAAAGCAACCTCATACCTCACGTTTGCTTCTATAAACGAAACACATAACAACTAAGAAATGTCAATCAATGCTAATTATGATAAATTTATTCAGCCAATCACAACGAACTGACACTGGTGACGTCATGGTCACGTGACTGCATCGGATATGTTGGTTGTTTGGTTTGTCTGTTGAAAGGTAAACCAACCAACTAACACATTCGAGAAAGTCACGTGAGAGTGACGTCACTACTATCAGTTCGTTGTGATTGGCTGAAGAAATTTATCGTAATTAGCATTGATTGATATTTCTTGTTTTTTCTGTGGTTTAGCTACACGGTGTCCCCTTACCCATCATCCTCACCACATGCTCATTTAAGCTACCAAACCGTAGATATATATTTCTCAACAAAAACTAAAGTAAACAACAGCATGAGTATATAGCTTGATCGAAAATACCACAAGTGAGGTAAGCTCTATGTTATTTGAATGTGGGTTGCTTCACTTGTGCTATTGTTGCTTCATAAATGATATAACAATAAACGATGTTATCCTGAAAACTAGCATTGACAGGTTAAATACATTTTACAGCATACAGAGAACAATGTTAAAGCTGTAGTTATTTTGAATTATAATTATATTAATTGTGTTTATAATAATGACAATAATAAAAATAGGAATATAATTTAAAAATAATTATAATAAAAACACAATATAGGAAATTTGTATTTCAAATCTGCAAGTAAAAAAATGTTATGACAATATAAAAGATAAAGAGGAAAAAACAACAATATTAAACACACCTTAAAAAATTATAAATTTAATTTTATGTTTTAAAATAATTTCATTTTTCAAACTCAAATTAAAATGTGAAATGATTTCAAATAATAAAATTCGTAGCATTGATTAGCTTTGTATACTTTAAATAAAATCTTAATTATGAAATGTATAATATATAAATATACATAATATATACAATATATATTCTATAATAACGAATATTTATAAATATAATATATATATGTATAATATATAATATATGTAACATTTATAATATTTATAAAATTTACAAAACATAAAATATAAAATAATATTTACAATTTATTTTATTAAATAACTTATGTATTAATATAATATATATGATATACTGTATGTAACATGTATAATATATATAAAACATAAAACATATAAAGTATATAAAATATATAAAATACATAAAATATATAAAATATATAAACAATATAAAATATAAAAAATATATAAAATATAACATATAATATATGTAATATATAATTATAATAAAATAACAACAAGCATTATTTTCAAACAGGCTTTCAAATGATGAAATTCTGTTTCGTAAATGTAATCCAAACATTCGAATTATATTTAAAAAAATGTTGAAATATGTTTTCAAATTTATTTATTTATTTATTTATTCAAATGTTTATTCAAATGTTTCTAGTATTGACAGAAGTATTTTGAAAAATTGAAAGAATTGTAGTTTTGTTGGAACTTAGACACAACTTGAGCAAACCAGTAATATACTAAAGTGTGTCGTTTTTATAAGAAACGCGCATTGAAGTGAATTTTAGTCGAATATTTATTTCAAAAAGCTATTCAACATTTATGTAACACTATAAATTAATGTTCAGAAAAGACCGACCTATCTAAGATAAGATAGTCTTGAAATATCTAGCATAACACGAAGATGAGAGAGAAATCTGAATGGGGATTATCCAAGAACTAGTTGTTTTTTTAGAGATTGAGAAGTATTTATTAGAAAATTGGAAGTTTTTTAGAGAATGGGATGTTTTTTAGAGAAGTGGAAGTTTATTTCAGAGAATGGGAAGTGTTTTTTAGAGAATGGGAAGTTTGTTTCAGAGAATGGGAAGTGTTTTTAGAGAATGGGAAGTTTGTTTCAGAGAATGGGAAGTGTTTTTTAGAGAATGGGAAGTTTGTTTCAGAGAATGGGAAGTGTTTTTTAGAGAAGTGGAAGTTTGTTTCAGAGAATGGGAAGTGTTTTCAGAGAATGGGAAGTGTTTTCAGAGAATGGGAAGTGTTTTTAGAGAATGGGAAGTGAACAAATCTGATCCTCAGCACATAAACATCCGAAAGATGACTAAAGTTTAACGAAATTAAAACCCATCTGCGTGGATCTCGGTCCTCGTTCAGTGTCTCAGACGGCAGATTTAACGTTTCCAAGTCAACGGCATTGTATAATGACAGCCTGTCCTAAAAAAACAATGACGCCATTTATGCATCGATCTCACCCAACATCTCCAACGAAAAGCCATTCTAGTCCAACATCTGGTTGATTTTCTGTTTACAGTCTTGTTCCAAGGCATCGAAGCAGAGTGGCTAGAATTAACCTTATTCAGTTATAGTCGTACGGATCGAAATGCATTACAATTTGTATTAAAATAGTCCTTATTGATTGTAAAGACTTCTTTACATCAGCCGTTCAGAGTAGTAAATAAGAAAATAAGAAAATATAAACGTTCAAACCAACTCAAACTTAATTGTTTGCTCAAGAGCGAAATTAAATTTAGCAACTTTTTCGGACAAAATTGAAATTTTTCTTTATTCACACTAAAACAATTTTTCTTCTACTGTAACTAAGACTATTATTATTATTATTAACTACGTAGCTATTTAACACCTTAACCATTTCTTTTAACACCGGTGATACATAAGTATAATGGCTTACTCCATCTTATGTAACATCAGTGAAACAAAACAAGTTAGTTTATGTTTTGATACATTTATACAGGCAAATATTTGCCTGTATAAATGTATCAAAACATAAAC
>JARUHE010167171.1:0-13956 GCA_031471125.1 Archaeomysis grebnitzkii | reverse complement strand
GTTTTACAACCGTGAATTTACTGTGTGCTACGAACTTTATCAGTAATTCGATTTTTCTACTGACACATGCGTTCATATATACTAAGGTTAATTATTTATTTCTAATTGTTTTATTCCAAAATAACTTTGTAATTATGTGAAATATATTTATCTTTTAGGAAATAAAAACTTAAATACGATCATAAACAAACTTACACTTTAAAATAGAAAAATATTTTTTGGCATTCTGCTGAACTGACAAAGTTCGTAACACAATAAATTCACGGTTGTGAAACGAGCTACCAGCCGGGATGCAAAGTTTAGAAATCTGCAGGTTTGGATGCATATTTTTGCATCTGCATCCGATCGTAACCAATAACTTAAACCTTTTTAAGGTTGCTGCTTTACTGCGCCATCTAATTTTTGAGAAATTTATAACTTCTTCATACTCACTGCCAACTTCGTTTAAGTATGCTTTGAGTTCGCTATATGATAATTTTGCTAAGAGTCAGTAATGGGCCGCACCAAAACACTGAGTGGGCCGCAGTGCAGCCCGCGGGCCGCGGGTTGGACAACCCTGGTCTAAGGCTTAATGAAAATTTGTCATATATGAATCGACGCAAGTGAGGTAAGCTCTATGTTATTTGAATGTGAGTTACTCCACTTGTGCTTTTGTCCATCCATATATAATATATAACAACACAAGTGAAGTAAACTCTATGTTATTTAAATGTGGGTTACCTCACTTGTGCTGTTATCGGTCCATATGCAGGTCCAGATTGATGGGTCTATGACTGTACAATTCAAAATGCAAAACTTTTTAATGAACAATTGTTATTTATGAAGTGTGAGTTTTATATTTTATATTTTATGTCAATAACATTAATTATGAAAAAAAAAAACATTTTTCTTGAAAATATTCTTATGTTAAAAATAAAAGCGTAAATTATGCATCAAGCCAAAGAAACGAAAAATAAAAATAAACAAAAGAAATATAAAATCTTTTCAATCGACTTAAAAGAAAATATTTTTCTTAACTATTTTTTTCTATTTTTTTTAATTATTTTTTTTTTATGTTTTCTCAATAAAAGATTTTTTGATCAAAGAGCATAGAAACGTCATTTAGTTATTTCCGTTCCGTCCATAAGAACGATTTCGGCAACTTCATTAAAGATTATTCTTTACAGTTTAATTGTTTCTTCTAACACCGGTGTTACATAAGTATAATGGCTTACTCGATCATATGTAACATCAGTGATACAAAAAAAAGTTAATTTATGTTTTGTTGTATTTATACAGACAAATATTTGCCTGCATAAATATATTAACTTGTTTCCTATCACTGATGTTACACAAGATGGAGTGAGCCATTATACTTACGTATCGCTAGTGTTACAAGAAACGGTTAAAGTGTTAAGGTAATTTCAAAGTAATATCGTTCTTACAGTGGTTCAGTTTTGCCAGTCACGGAAGACGATTCAAGCCTTGTTGGTAGTCATAAATTTTTGGTTTTTTGTCCCATGTTAAGTTGCTTCTGAAAGACCAGCTTCTATAACTGACCTCTGGGTGTGGTTGGGGCAGCGAACGACATCCAGACTATTGAATAAATTGTGACGTTTTTCAGAAATAGATTTATAAAAAAGTTTATTTAATAAAAATAAAGAACATAAAATAAATTGGTGTTTCTAAGGATTTTTTCTTAAAAAAAAGGATTTATTTATTCAAAATAATGTAAGATCTAAAAACTTTAACATAATTTTTCATGGGTAACATACTTCCCATTTATCTATATACATATGCATATATGGATTGGCAGCTGCAAAAATACTTTTTAATAGTGTATGAAGACACCATCAGATTTGTTTATTTTTTATGTATACCATACGATTTCAAGTCTCTATGTAAATCTTATGGCGACTATATAACTTGTTTTGTTTTTGCTTATTCTAACAAGCTCAGAAAGACGTTGAATAATCTTTCATGAGTAAGTGTTATTTATATATTTAAGAAAACAAACAAATTTTGAAACAAAACATTCAACCTTGCCCAGGTAACTAGGAATGTATCTAATTTATTACTACCAGTCAGTAATACATTTGTGCATGTTGAAACATATTTAATATTAGTTTGAGAAATATTCTACAAAACTATTTATTCAATATCATAATGTAAATGATAACTTTTATTTCTGGCCAAAATATATATACACATTCAGGTGCAATCTCACGAGTAGAAATATCTTCTAACCGATGCAAAATAAAACATTTAAAATTTTTATTTAAATACAAAAATGTTTTTCAGAAATTGTTTTTTCTCCATCCATGTATAAAGTAGTGGAGTGTAACAAAAAATCAATTTAGTAAATATTTATTTATAAAAATTATTGATTTATTCGAACTTATTTTCAATTTAATGTTTCAAGTATGTTGATATCAAACTAATTAATTCATTTAACCTAAATTAGCTAAACAGTAAACAGTATTAGTTATATATGGATTGACAATAGTACAAGTGAGATAACTCAATATTCAAGTAACATAGACCTTACCTCACTTGTGCTATTGCCGATCCGTATAATATAGATCAATATTGTAAACCAGGGAAACCTAACCATAAAATTATTTGAATTATGTTTTCAAACTTTCTCTTTTGTAAATAAAAACGTACAATAATATATCAACATAAGGAATACAATAATAAAAGCGTACAATAATATATCAACAAAAGGAATACAGTAATACAAACGTACAATAATATATCAGCATAAGGAATACAATAATAAAAACGTACAATAATATATCAGCATAAGGAATACAATAATAAAAACATACAATAATATACCAACACAAGGAATACAATAATGAAAACGTACAATAATATATCAACTTAAGGAATACAGCAATAAAAACGTACAATAATATACCAACACAAAAAATACAGTAATAAAAACGTACAATAATATACCAACACAAAGAATACAATAATAAAAACGTACAATAATATATCAATATATAGAATACAATAATAAAAACGTACAATAACATATCAACAAATGGAATACAATAATACAAACGTACAACGTTATATCAACATAAGGAATACAATAATGAAAACGTACAATAATATACCAACAAATATAATACAGTAATCAAGTAAATGTTATAAACCGTTTCACACCAACCAATACAAAATAATTCTTTGATTACGAAATAGAAATATAAAAAAATGTATTATGAATAAGACAATAAGATTAAAGATCAAACAGCAGTCGTTAAATGTTCCATTCATTTGACTTGAATAATTATATTAATACTTATTATACATAATGACAATTATAGTCTCTAATTACAATTATTACCTTTGTTAATTTTAATATTCATTTCATTATTTCATAATAATCATAATTAATCTCATTTTATCATGCATCGTCATTATCATTTTGCAAATATTCTGAACATTCAATCAACATTTCTTCTGTATTTTGAAATAATTTGAGTTGAACATATATATATATATTTGATTCACTCTATTTGTTTTATGCGGATGTATTTTCTAAAAAAAATTATGTTTTTCAATGTGTGATGGTTTCTTTCAATAGTTGCCAATTAACATAATATTTTTATTTTTTATCATATAATTGCCAATTAACACAATATATTTTATTTTGTATTTATCACAGTTATTTTTATTTTTTATTTATCCTATAGTTACCAATTAATACAATATTGTTTTTTATTTATCATATAGTTGCCAATTAACACAATATTTTTTATTTTTTATTTATCACCTAGTTGCCAATTAACACACTATTTTTTTTAATTTTTATTTATCACATAGTTGCCAATTAACACAATATATTTTATTTTTTACTTTCACATAGATGCCAACTATAAAATCGTTATATCAACCGACTTTTTTACGTTTTCGATTCACTTTTCCGTTTTGAAAACGTACCACAAATTTGAATATCGTATCTCTCCGGGTTAAAAACACACACATATTTCTCTTTAACATTGATTCAATGAAAATCGTATCACATTGATAAAGAATTGTTTTGGTTTTAACATTTAGGCTATTATAGGTAATGAAAAATGATAAATAAGAACTTTAAATGATAAAAACAGTTTAGGCTAGGCTATGTCAACCTACACTTACACTGTACATCGTACATCGATTATGATATTATTCTAGGCAACATATGTTTTTATAACAAATATGTTTGTTAATGTTTTTATAAAAAAACATCTTGAATAATAAATTATATTTATTAAGAATATTTATAAAGAAATGATATTTTAAATCCAAAATAGGATTATGTTTTAAATAACAATGGTAAATTTAACTAAAAATTAGCTAGCAGACATTACAATTTATTCAGTCTTTAGGAAATTATTCAATAGATGTTTGTTTAAAATATTACTTTGCAAAAGTTGTAATATAATTAAATAAGTTCAGTTATAACTTTTAAAAAACAATACACTAATATGATAATTATAACATCTTACATAAATAGGAATTCCATTTGAATCCGATCATTTGAGTTTCTGATCAGTGACTGCACACTGCATAGTCGTGGCGTGTGTGTGTGTGTGTGGGCGTTTGCGTAAGTCTTAACACTTTCGAATCAAAGATTATCTGAAATACTTACAAAAATTAAGTTTATAAATTTCAAAATAAGGTTGATAGCTCAAGATACAAATGTTTAAAAATAATTATAAATATTGTTTTTCTATAGGTTGCCACATAAACTAATTCAACAATAAAATAGACTTTAATCTGAAATTTTTGTACTTCTTAGCAACCTTCGTGGCTCAAATTTGGTTTCATTTCTCGGAGAAAAAACTTTTTTGACACCTTATTTATAAATGTCTATAAAAACGATGCCATTGTTTTTTATATAGCCTACTGGTAAAACAAAGTTTTTGTTTTGGTTTTAAACAATAAATTATTCGTTATAAATATACACTGGCTAGTTTTAATCATGAGAAATTTAACAATGTAAAACCAAAATGGTGGATCACCTTATTTATAGAAATGGATTTACTTGTTGAGGTGTATTCAAAATTTGATTGAATTTTTGATTCAAATGTTAATTAGTATTAAAATGTACTGAAATTATGGCGAATAGTTTTTTTAAATGTTTTTAACTCGTTGTGGTATGATTTTAAAACGTGATAACTTACGTTTTCAAAACGCAAATTTTTAAAACACAAAAAAAAACTCATTTGAATCCGGAAAAGTGAATCAAAAACAGAAAAAAGTCGGTAGAGATCGCGGCTTAACACAATATATTTAACCTTTTTTACTTGTCAGTGGTTGTGAATAGGTGAAATGTTCCTTCATAGTTGTTCTTCTAATGTAAATAATTAAACAGAAAAATTAGTAAGTTTCCATCCTTTCTTGATGAAAGTCTTAACTTGAACCTTATTTTGTGTGTACATATTTTCATAGTTTAAAACTTTCTCTAATGTTTTGAAATATGGGCATTTAGACAGTTTGAACTCTTGTTTTGTACTTACAAAAATGGCAACTAAAAATTACCCTACACTATTTGAAAAGTACCCCGCATCGATCTCTATTTGAATGGTCCATTTTTGGCTAAATAATAGGAACACCTAACCAAGCCTAACCTGACTTTGTTCTTCAAATGGTGCATTTTTAATAGAAGCTGTTTGAGGAGCAAAGTCAGATTAGGTTATAGTTAGGTGAGGTTCTATAATGTTCCTTGTTTTTAGCCAAAAATGGACCAAAAGAGTTTATACGTCTTACTTGATTCGAAATTTACATAAAATACCCTACATATCTTATCTTTTTCCTTAGATGTTGCCAAAATATCGAAATGTGTTTTTGTCTGTTTAGAGAAAAAAAATTATTTCACAGAATAAACACAGATACGATGGAGCTAAATCAATCAGCTTGTAATACTTTTCTCTTTGTTGAAATTAATTTCACTTGCAAAGTAAATACAATTTTCCCCAAACAAAACATTTATTTATAAATGAATATAATTGTCATGGGAATGCATTGAACTCCGCCTGGAAGAACTCGGTTTCTAGTTGAAAGCAGATGTACTTCCATTTTGCTTTGAAGCCACAAGATAAACCATAAAACTTTACAATGCTTTCAATATATATTTATTCATTCAAATAGAAGCAACTCCCTATATGAATTGGTGTAACCTTTTACAATGTCATCAATACATGTTTTATAAAACATAAATATAAATTTTTTGAAAACTTTTACTCATTAATACAAACTTAAAAATATTCGTATAGTTATAAACTGCAAATATGAACCTAATTTACTTGTTTGATATTGTCTACTTTTCTTGATAATAATAATTTAAACAAATTAAGTTTGTATAATTATTTGTTGAACAAACATTTCCATTTTTTATTTCAGTTTTCAAAAAATATTTTCTTTAGAGTTGTAACAACAAACACAGGTGCAACGACATCAAATGACAATCTAATGAGCAAATAAATTAAAATAATACAAACATTGAAATTTTTCATCAGGACTACAGGGCGAATTCTAGATGCTCAGTACATAGAGATTTGCCCTTAAATAAAACCCACAAATAAATAAAATAAAACCTTAAATAAAATAAAACCCTAAATAAAATAAAACCCTGAATAAAATGAAACCCTAAATTAAATAAAATCTACAGCAACATGTTCAAAAATAAACGAAACATCGTTTTAAATTCATTGAGGTAAACATCAAAGGCTTAAGAATTTTTCTCAGCTACTTGTGAATATGATTCACAATCTCAAAGTGAAATGACTCGCTAATTAATTTCATACAAGTGAAATGACTCACTAATTAATTTCATACAAGTGAAATGACTAACCAACTAATTCAATACAAGTGAAATGACTCACTAATTAATTCCATACAAGTGAAATGACTCACTTATTAATTTCATACAAGTGAAATGACTCGCTAATTAGTTTCATACAAGTGCAAGGACTCAATAATTGATTTCATACAAGTGAAATGACTCGCTAATTAGTTTCATACAAGTGAAATGACTCAATAATTGATTTCATACAAGTGAAATGACTCACTAATTAATTCCATACAAGTGAAATGACTCGCTAATTAATTTCATACAAGTGAAATGACTCGCTAATCAATTACATACAAGTGAAATGACTCGCTAATTAATTTCATGCAAGTGAAATGACTCGCTAATTAATTTCATACAAGTGAAATGACTCACTAATTGATTTCATACAAGAGAAATGACTCACTAATTAATTTCATACAAGTGAAATGACTCACTAATTAATTCCACACAAGTGAAATGACTAACCAACTAATTCCATACAAGTGAAATTACTCGCTAATGAATTTCTTACAAGTGAAATTACTCGCTAATTAGTTTCATATAAATGAAATGACTCAATAATTGATTTCATACAAGTGAAATGACTCGCTAATTAGTTTCATACAAGTGAAATAACTCACTAATTAGTTTCATACAAGTGAAATGACTCACTAATTGATTTCATACAAGTGAAATGACTCGCTAATCAATTACATACAAGTGAAATGACTCACTAATTAATTTCATACAAGTGAACTGACTCGCTAATTAATTTCATACAAGTGACATGACTCGATAATCAATTTCATACAAGTGAAATGACTCACTAATTAATTTCATGCAAGTGAAATTACTCGCTAATTGATTTCATACAAGTGAAACGACTAACTAATTGATTTCATACAAGTGAAATGACTCACTAATTAATTTCATACAAGTGAAATGACTCGTTAATTGATTTTTTACAAGTGAAATGACTCAATAATTAATTGCATACAAGTGAAATGACTCGCTAATTAATTTCATACAAGTGAAACGACTCACTAATTAATTTCATACAAGTGAAATGACTCGCCAATTGATTTTATACAAATGAAATGACTAACTAATTGATTTCATACGAGTGAAATGACTCACTAATTAATTTCATACAAGTGAAATGACTCGCTAATTAATTTCATACAAGTGAAATGATTCACTAATTGGTTTCATAGAAGTGAAATGACTCACTAATTAATTCCATACAAGTGAAATGACTCACTAATTACTTGCATACAAGTGAAATGACTCACTAATTAATTTCATACAAGTAAAATGACTCACTAATTAATTGCATACAAGTGAAATGACTCACTAATTAATTTCACACAAGTGAAATGACTAACCAACTAATTCCATACAAGTGAAATTACTCGCTAATTAATTTCATACAAGTGAAATGACGCACTAATTAGTTTCATACAAGTGAAATTACTCACTAATTGATTTCATTCAAGTGAAATGACTCGCTAATTAATTTCATACAAGTGAAATGACTAATTAATTGCATACAAGTGAGAAAGCAACACCAAAGAACTTAAAAAATTTAATTAAACTTTGAACATAAGTTGCAAAAGTTGAAATAAAATGAAAGAATTATAGCAATTATGACAAATTTTAATTATTTAAAGTATTTGCTTCAATTGCCTTCCAATTATTTCATCAAAAGCCTTTCGGATCCCTCATTAAATCCATTTCTGCCAATTTCGTTGGATTCATCAAATTGTCATAATCAATACCGTAATCAATAATAATAATAATCAATAATAATAAATAATAATCAATAATAATAAATAATAATCAATAATAATTAATAATAATCAATAATAATAATAAATACCGTTTGCCAGTTTGCTGAAACTTTTTCTGCGGTTTTATCATTGAAGTTTTAATTGATTTTAGTTAAATGTTTCACATATTTTGGTCCTGGCTTCGAAGTTATTCAAGATGGAGCAGCCTAACTTCATGGTCAAACATAGTGACATGAATATATTTGAATAAATTTAAAAAATTCACTTTTTTCACATTTTTCAAAAAAATAAAAGATCTTTTAAGTAGATCGGCAACAGCACAAGTGAAGCAAACTCTCTGTTGTTTGAATGTGGGTTACCTCACTTGTGCTATTATCGATCCAAACGTTGTTTTTTCTTTCGACCGTCAAAGCGAATCATTTAATCTGTTGGTGTGCCATCAGCCTTAGATCCAACCAACATATCTGAAGCAGTCACGTGACCGTGACGTCACCACTGTCAGTTCGTTGTGATTGGCTGAAGATTTTCATGCAGCAAATCTAGTTCCAGGTTTTAATTTGGTTTCATTCGTGATCCACATTTCTTAACCTTGCTTTTTTGATCAAACCTAGGAAGTATTTTTAGCTTAAAAATTATTTTTGCATTATTTCTCTTCCCGATTTTATATGGTGACATTTTTAAACAGTACAAGTCACATAATAGTTTTGCAGCACTGACAACTCTAGTATTTTTTTTGTTGCTACAAAAATAATAAAAGTTGTCGATGCTTATTCTATTTATCTTCCAATTCGTCTTTTCAGACATCCTCTGGTTACAGATTACTTTTCATTACATCCAAACTAAACTCTATTTATCATCTCACTAACCTACCGTGAATTAGTTTATGCAACACATTAATAATTTAAAACTAAATCACTAATTCTTAACTACAACAATGTTTTTTTCCACAATAAAAGAATTGTTTTTTTTAAGAAATTGATTTCATTGGTATGAAGCCATTGGACAAACAATCACACTAAATTGTCTTTTTTGTAGGTTAATTAAATTCGATTAAATAGTTTATAAAATTAAAAATAAGTAAAAATTTTGACAGCTTAAGGTTTCTTTGTAAGAAACAAAGGCCTCTTGTCATTTAACATAAATTATAAGGATGGTACAGTTGGACAAGATGTTGTTTGAAGCAAACACTGGGCGGCTGATGGCAGCAATTGAAAATTTCCTTCACTTAGAATGTACAATACAAGAAATTAAATATATTTAAACATTGCCTTTTAAAATTGAACATATTTATAAATAAGAATCTCAAGTCCTGATATTTGAAGAAACATTCTTCAACTGATCCTCAAAAGAAGAAGAAGAAATTCAGATATTTACAATATAGGAATAAATGCCAATAAGTATTGAAGTTGAGAAGTCATAAAAACGGACAAGAAAACCTAATTATTCAACCTTAGGAGCCAAAAAGTTAATTCTTTTAGCTTAAAATGGAGAATCAACAGAATCGTTTTTGCCCAATTTGTCTTGAAACCCAAACGGAGTCCTCAATTTCCTTCCAATGTGGACATTCCGTCTGTCTTTTGTGTTTCGAGAAGCTTCTCAACTCGAGATTGTATCCGAAGGTCTGTCCTTTATGTAGAAAACGGCTTCGGCGATTTTATGTCAATAGTTTCTCAACTCGTTTACAAAGTATTTGTTTGTCCCTTAAAGACGAAATTTTAGTATCAATCGAACTGAGCCGAGATAGCTACAGTAGAACATGAAGCAGCTTTACATTATTTCCTAAGAATACAATTTTTTTTAATATACATAAATTAACTTTACATTTTTTTTAAATATACATAAATTAACTTTAAAGTGTTTCTTAAGTATACATAAATTAACAGCATCTTTTTTTAGCTTGAAAATGTTTTGTCAAATTATTACTTTTTAAATATACAAGAATTGAGAGTATTTTTTTAACTTGACAATGTTCCAAATATTAGCACAATTCCATATAACACTACCCCAAAACCTAATAGTATAATAATAATAACTAATAAAAAATAAATAATAATAAATGTTACGGATAAAGACGTGGACAAAGAAATATAATTTGAGAACTTAAACATACCATGTATATATGAACCAACAATAGCACAAGTGAGGCAAACCACATATTTTGGCCTATAGACTATCTAAGAAGGTTCCTAACAAAGGGTAACTAACTCAAAAAAGTTTATTTTATAACAATTTATAAAGTTGGTTCAAACCAAAACTAGAAATAGTTTCATGCATTGAGCTTCTGAAGAACTAAAGATGATAACTTTTTTAGTCTTTCCTTTATTACTGAAAAATTTATTGTCTCCCATTTTGTCCTGCGAGGTCATGTGATGTCACGCAAGGTCATGTGATGCCATGTGATGTTATGTGATGTCATACGTGATGCCATGTGATGTGATGCCATGTGATGTCATATGTGATGTGATGTTGTCTTGCGAGGTCTTCCATCAATTGTCTTCATTCGTAAAATATTTGAACTTTCGTTCTTTTGTATGGTGAAGACGTCTTAACTGAGATCATAGAACGTCTATAAATGAAAAGACTCTTCGTTAAGTTCTAACCTCTTACTTAGCTCGACAACTTTTGAAGCAATTGTCCGACATCAAACATAATTGAATACAATTGTTGATTGCGTATTTTTATTTATTGTAAGTAAATCCCTAATAAAATAAGAAAATAATAATGATAATAATCAATATAATAATAGCATACTATAATGATGTTTGAAAGATATGAAATAATGAATTATTTTTATGTTAGACAAAATATTTAAATATTTAAAACACGTTAAATTGTTTTAAATATCCTTGTATACTATTATTTCATTAAATTCATTAGTCTTTCACTTGCAATAAATAAATAAACTCATTGAAAAATAATATTCAGTGTATTTCTTATGGCGCAAACAAATTTCAAGAACAAATCAAGATTGTTGTTGAAAATGTATATCACTTGAAATGAAATGTGTCAACGGCCTTGGCCGCGTTGAAACACCGCTTCCCGTATGATCAGCGAAGTTAAGCGACGTTGGGTCTGGTTAGTACTTGGATGGGTGACCGTCTGGGAACACCAGATGCTGTTGGGGACAACGCTCTTTGCCATTGTAGCTAATGTGCGGTATAATATTCTAAAATAAAAAAATAAAATAAAATAAAAAAAATTACAAATGTGTCAAAGCGTCTAAGCAAAGAAAAGATTTCTGAATTGTTTTATTCTTTTTTAATTCCTGCAAAACATTTTAGACAGTAACAATTTAATTGTTCATTATCATGTCTTTAATTTTACACAATACAACATTATACAAAACATTAAAGTTAACTTTAAATTGTGTTTTTCATTATTATTAAATTGTTATGTTAGTCTATTGTTATATTTTCTTACTATCACCAAACATTTTATGTCTGGATTGCCATTGCAATATGTGTGCATATTTATTTGTGTGCTGTTATATACTAATATTACATTACTATACACGTGTATCTATTATTAAGTTATGTTTGAAAAACCAGCTTCAATAAGTGACCTCTAATTGGTATTAGTGTTGTTTTTGTTGCTGGGCCGGTGGATGATTTGTGGACTCAATATAATAATAAAAAATCATTTTACAGAAAAGTTTGTTTGAACATTCTTCACGGGTGTCAGTAACGTTTTTTTTTGTGAAATTTGTATTTACTTATTAAAACATACATAGTATATGAATTTTGAAATTCGTGGTTAACCGAGATTTTTATTTGAAGGTTTAAGGAAAATTGTATTTAAAACAAAGGAAAGAACGGGAGAATCTATTGTAGAACGCCTCGACGCATGTTTTGCTAAAAAATGATGATTTTTTATATAATTAACATTATAGGAACTTTTGACTTAGTCAATTTATCATCAAATTCATGGTTAACCAAAATTTGTATTTGAAGGGTTAAAGTGAATTTATTGGAAATAAATGAAAGAAACGTGTTAAAATACTGGTATAAATACTTATATTCAACCATTACATTTGTATAGCCTTTTTGAATATACAAACACAACTTTTAATGCTAGCATTTACTCGTGCTTGTTTTATTCTCACTGTATAGTTGTGCTATATGTTTGTTATTAACAACTGCACAATAAACTTGAAATACATTACATACATCAGCCTCGTGGACATTGGAATACACGTCAGTGTTATTCCTGCGTTTCCTGAGTGTTGGCCCAATAATGTGAAGAGCATTCCACAACACAGATTATACTTTCTAGATATTATTTTGAATGATGAACAGATTGCCTCTACTTGAGCAGGACACCTTGTTAACCATTATGCGGTATATATTTTTATGACAAAAAAAACTATAAAATTATACTTCTTAAATTTTAATATTATGTGTTTTTTGTAATTTTTCATAATTTCTAGCCAACTGGTTAGGTTAGGAGTGTGAAATACATTTACTGCTAGATGGTTAGCATTATTGGAGTTCCACGACATTCACCCATACAAGTACAAGCCAGGTTTAACATGTGAGAAGAGGTATCTACGTTTAAAACCTCACATGTTGAGCCTATCCCGGTATGGAGGAAACCCCATATGTCGATTTCATGACCTTAGAGGTAACAACATCAAGGTTGATAGCTGAAGAGGAGCAGATATTTGATCGACATACCCAAAATCTTAATCCTTTAATGATATTATCATCATTTTGTTGTATTCCTGTTGTTGCCATTATCATTATCATTAGAGTTGTTGTTGGTGTTTGTTTTATTCCTGTTGTTGCCATTATCATTATCATTGGTGTTATCATTATTATTATCATTGTCATTATCATTAGAGTTGTTGTTGGTGTTTGTTTTATTCCTGTTGTTGCCATTATCATTATCATTGGTGCTATCATTATTATTATCATTGTCATTATCATTAGAGTTGTTGTTGGTGTTTCTGTAAGAATAACAACTTTTGTTATTGTTGTTCGTTCAGTATTAACATTTTTATTAACATTAACTTTGTAATGTTTGAGTTTACATCACAAGTAAGCGGAACTTTCTATTTTCATTCGACCAATAGAACACCGATTTGTAAAAAGTTCTTCAAATTGTGTCTAGCAATTACGTGATATAATTTCCGGTTTCGTGTTTGATGTGAAATCTATTTATTATGGTTTAAGTACAAACCTTATGATTATGTTTAATCCTGTTAAACACACATGCATATATAATATAATATATATGTATATATGTATATATGTATATATATATATATATTTTCTTTAAAACAGGTTTGGTTAAATATTATTGCATATTTGCAATTTATTAACTTTCTTTTAGCCTTCTCAAGCCTTCTGAACAACT
>JARUHE010166949.1:0-13957 GCA_031471125.1 Archaeomysis grebnitzkii | reverse complement strand
ATACATATATATACACACACATACATATCCATATACATATATATACACACACATACATATCCATATACATATATATACACACACATACATATCCATATACATATATATACACACACATACATATCCATATACATATATATACACACACATACATATCCATATACATATATATATACACACACACACATACATACATACATATACTGTATTATTACATTATTACTGTATTAACGAGTAAGACTGTCTTCAGAATGTGTTTTGGAAGCATATTTTAGCGTATATAATATCATCAATTATTCGCGGGAAGGGAAGAAACGTAACCCCCCCGAATAGTGGGGGATTCTGCATATAGATATATAATTAATGGACGTTACGGCTGATTTTTGCAAACAAACATTAACTTCACTAAAACATGTCGAAATACAAAATATATTAAAATTTTGGAAAGTATTTCTGCTTAAATATAAGTAAACAGTTTTATTTGTAATATAACCCACGATTAACATGTTTTGTAAGTGAAAATAGAACCATAAAATGTTATTAGTGTCGGGTATGAAAATATTTATATAAACAAACTAAAACAAAGTTTTAAATTAAAATAATGTAAAAACGACATTTTTGAAAAGTAGCGTCACATTTTTCACTTCATTTAAAAATTAAAAATAAAAACCTTACTCAATGGATTGATAGCTATCGGCTGCCACTGTATGCGCCAGCAAACTTAACAATTATTAGAAAAGGGTAACTTCCGTTGGAAATTCATCTATTTAACTATAGCTAGAATCGTTAAAAAGATTTTTTTTATTGGAATTAAATGAATTTAGGAAAATTCAAATGATAGTTTTTTCTTTTTCTAGATTTTCACAATTACAACACCGACCTTAAAACAACTAAATTGTTGGCACATTCGGAAATAAAAATAAAATTGCATTTTTTGCTGATGCTTTATTATAAACAAAAACCAAAGGAAAAAATCCGTTCAAATTTTATAAAATCATTTTTTCCAAATAATTTTCCTTTGTGGACGATTGCTTTGTGATTTTTATTTGTTATTTGGTTTTACATATTGACGTCAATTTTCAACAAAAAAATTTGGATGTAGAATATGTTGTCAATGATAATTCAATTTATAAGTTACTTTTAAATTGTATTTTCAAATTTAATCGGTAGGTAAATTTTTTCAGAGTTTTTTTTTTCTGAAATCTATATTTTTTATAATTCTACTAACATTTAAAAAGAAAAATTAAAAAAAAATTGTGAAAAAAATCGCCGTTTCCACAGCCTCAGCCCTGACAATCCACAGTGGATTGTAAAGGCTGTTTTGTCACATCCTAAACAGCCATTCGTGTTCAATAAAAAAAATGTTTAATAAAAATGTAATTTTTTTCCATTAATCTACTGATCAAGTTGTGCCTAACCAAGAGTTGAAAACCTATTGCTTTAATAAATTTTCATTCGAAAAAAAATATTCAGGACAATATTGTTTAAAAAAATAGATAAAGCCATTCTGTTCAATCAAGAATATGTAAAATATTAATAATAATAAATACAGATTTTATATAGCGCCAACACTATTTAATACTCTTCAGTGCTTCACATATTTATGCCTTATTACTATTACCCACATCAATTGATGTGTACCCTAAGGATATGCAGCCGATATATGGCGCGTCCCCCACGCCGGGGTAAGCTTAGCCTATGTGATTTTAAGAGATACAGTTCAAGTTCTCAATGAAGTAGCCTTAGAGCGGACTCAAACCGGTGCCAATGAGGTTTGCTTATGTAGCATTAATCTCCAGGCAGCGTTCGTATCCATTCGGCTACCATCTCAAAAAAAAATTTAAAACTATTTTTTTCATGATTCTTTTAAGTATTGCCTAACCGAGATTTGAAAACCTATTATTTCAAAAAATATTCATTTTACAAAAATATTATTCTGAACTATATTGCTCAGAATATATACTGTATAACTAGTAATCCACGAACCGGACGGTTCAAATGGCTCGCGATGATTCATTCAGTAACTTTAAAAAAAATTATCTTCACAAATGTCAATCAAAAATGGTGTTACCAAGTGAGAAAACATCATTTTATCAAAGATTTACCTTAGAGACTATTCATGTGTACTTCTTTTCCAATCCATTGATGCATAAATCAAAAGAAAGTATGAAAACAATTGTTAAAAAAGATTTCTAATATATTTTGATGAAAAAATGTAGATAAAAAGTGAAAACATCGAATAAAAATACCTAGTAATATATTAAAACGAATAACCAAGCCTATATGAAAAGAAATAATAATTGTATAGATGATATATAAGCTTTCAAGTTCTTGTCTAACGCCGACGACGACACGGAATTGCTACGCCTATGTAGAGCTTCGCTACGCACGCTCGACAAAAACATCATTCCTGTTCAATAAAAAAATGGTTTGCTTCATAATTCTACTAATCAGTTTGAAACCTATTATTTCTATTGATATTCAATTCAGAAAAAGTTTATTCTGGAAAGTTTTGTTCGGAATTATATATTAAGCCATTCATATTCATTAAAAGATTTAAAAAAATAAAAATTTAAAAAAATGTATTTGGCAAAAGTATGCTAAGTGCTGAAAAAATCCTGCGCAGCCACCGCCTCAACAGTAGTTTATAGAAGCTGTTTGTCACAGCCTAAAACTTCCATTTTTGACACTAGCCATAATGTTAACAGAATTTTTCCGATGTCGTCGTCCTCGTCGTCGGCGTTAGACAATGACGTGAATGCTGATATATCATCTATACTATTATTTCTTTTGATATAGGCTTGGTTATTGGTTTTAATATATTACTAGGTATTTTTTATTTGATTTTATTACTTTTTATCTACATTTTTTCATCAATTAATTTTTTTTTCATGGTTTGTTTTTATTTATGCATCAATGGATTGGAAATGAAGTACACACAAATAGTCTCTAAGGTGAATTGTTGATGAAATATTGTTTTCTCACTTTGTAACACCATTTTTTATTGACATTTGTAGAGATAAATTTTTTTTAAAGTTACTGAATGAATCATCGCGAGACATTTGAACCGTCCGGTTCGTGGATTACTAGTTATATGAACTCGTTGAATAAACCCGTATATTTTGGCAATGTAATAGTTTTTTTTCTAAAGCCAATATTTATTAAAAGTTTAGGTTTTCTTTGGTTAAAAAATATTGATTTTAATTTGCTTTCAATACAGTCTCTGCATGTTAAGTATGTGTAACAAACATTTTTATAAAAGTATCATATCGAGAACAAAAATATTTTGATTAAAAGTTCCGTTTTCATATTTTAATTGGATGACAAATGTCTGCATCCGAAGATCTATTCGTATTGAGAATTGCTTTATTTCTTCATTTGAATAGTTACAGAGCAAGATGTTTATTTTAGCTATCTAGCTAATTTTGAATGGAAAATAATTTTTGGCAAAAACACGCATTTTCATTTTTTTTTCATTTTTTATAAAAACTTGAAAGAGCTACAGACAATTTTGTTTTGTTTGAAATTTTATAAACATAGCTCAAGTCTTATCAAAAGTTTAATGAGAATGCTGGTCATCTATGGCTGCTAGTTTGTTGACATTCTGACACTGGGACATGGGATTATTTATATAAGTGTTTCATATAAAGTTATTGAAGTGTCACGAGACATTTGTATCCTATTATTTTTCAATCTTCACTGTATGCTTCAACAGACTCGATACATCAATCATAAAAGGGTGATCTGCTCATCATTCAATAGCTACTAGGTACTTTCATCTCCTTCTTCTGCACTGTGACTTGCACTTCAAGGTTAATAGGTTAAACCAATCTAGGAATAGAGCCAAATTAAACTTGCACAATGATCAAGATAAAACCATGACTGCAAAGACATCGACATCGAAGAACTGTTCTAAAAAAAGACATTGGATGACCAAATTCTTTCTGCTGAAGCATTATAGAGTATAATGATTGCAGAGCATGACATTTTCGTTATAACCAATCATCATGCTACCATAAATATGGCACGAAGGTTTCTTGATTCAGCAATTGCAGCAGATTACAAATGTGGAAGAACAAAAAATACTTATATGTATATGATTACAGATGGTCTGGCAGTAGATATACAAAATAAACTAATGGTCAAATTAAGAGAAATTCCCTTCTCAATATCAATTGATGAGTTAAACATGCAATACAGCAGGACAAATCTGTGTTTTATGGTTAAATTCTATGATGAAGAATTGAAAAAAGTAAATACAAAATTCTTGGATTTTGGCATTTCCAATAAAGGAACTTCAGATGAAGTATCTCAATCAATAAAAAACAGCTTTAATATAAATAAAATTTCATTCGACAATTTATCAGAAGTAATGACTACAATCCAAATGTCATGAGGGGAAAATCAAGAGTTTTCAAGAAGTTTAAATCAAAGTGTGCTAAACAAGGTGGACATTGGTGAATGTTCTCTTCACCATATATAAAATGCAGCAAAAAGAGTGAAGATGTAAAAGAATTGTAGAGATTCCTTAATACCATCCTAAAATACAACGTCATGGAAGATTTGTTAGAAAAATCAATGCTGTTACTAACAAGTTTTTGAAACCCACATTAAATTTTATTTTACATTTCCTTGAAATATTTCAAATTTTTTTAAAAATTGTTTCAAAAATCAGAGCCGACCATACATTTGTTATACGACAAACAAATTGATCCCTTACGAAGTACATTTATATACTTTTGCAATTTAAATAAACTAGAAAACATGAAAACAAATTATGAACTCATTCATTTTGAATACAAAGAGAAGGATAATCAACTACCCCTTGAGAACATCTCTATTGGTAATGAAACACAGAAGCTTGTATGTAAATTCTCTATACAAGAAAAACATATCTTTTTATCTAGAATCAAATCTTTTTTTTTATGAAACTCGGTGATTATTTAATCAATAATTTGTCATTAAAAACAAATTTCTTGCAAATTTAAGGTTCTTAAATCCTGATATGAGATTCTTAGAAGGAGGCAAGATGATCTTGAAGTGTGCAATGTACATGCCACCCATCTCTAAATTAAAATCGAGAGACCTAGATAAATTAAACATCGAAAGGAAACAATTAAGTTTGGAGGACATCCCAATCGGTTATTATGAAGATTGTAATAACAAAACCTTCCTTCCCATTCAACACTATTGGAATCAAATCTTTGAAATGAAAGATCTTGGGAATTTTAAATATCCCACAATAAAAATACATTGTTTCTTAGGAGTTTTTTGTCGAGTGTGCATAGCAAAGCTCTACATAGGTGTAGCAATTCCGATGTTGTCATTCTCGTCGGCGGCGTTAGACAATGAATTGAATGCTTATATATTGTCTATACTATTGTTATCTCTTTTCATATAGGGTTGGTTATTGGTTTTAATGTATTACTAGGTTTTTTATTTGATTTTATCAATTTTTATATACATTTTTTCATCAAATTCTAATGTTTGTCATGTTTTTAATTTGATGAACCGAGTATTGAAAATTTATCTTTCTGATATTTCCATTGTTTTATATTTCATGAACAGAGTATAGAAAATTTATCTTTCCTAATATTTGTAATGTTTTAAATTTCATGAACAGAATATGAAAAAATTATTTTTTAAAATATTTTTTAAGTTATAAATTCGGCTTTTCTAATATTTGTAATGTTTTAAATTTCATGAACAGAGTATAGAAAATTTATCCTACAATCATAAACTTGAACATCTGAATTTATCTGGAAATTATGTCACCCACATCAATGACCTCTCTATGCTTAAAAATCTAAAGGTAAGTCTTATATTTTACATCTTTTGATTTATTAATTTTTCATGGTGGCACTCTGAAATAAGTCTCAACATTTTAGTGGCTCTGGTCACAAAGCTTTGATTACAACCATAAATTGTCACAGCCAACGTAGTGTTAAGTAATGATGAACCGTTATTTTGGCTCTCCCGATTGTAAAACATAGTTAAAATCCACATAAAACTGAACAAATAAAGTGGCTTATCAACTTCTAGAAAAGAGTTAATAAAGACTTAAATATCTCAGACATGATTCCTGTGATGTGATCAATACTTTATTAATTGAGATGCTCAAATGAATTCTATAACTTGAATTATCTATTTAAATAACATGGACATTAATATTCACATTTCAGATATAACTTCAAAGATTTGTTCATAAATTATCTATTTAAATAATATGGACATACAGTTCACATGTTTTCTTTACAATATTTGCAATTAAAGGTAAATTTTATTTTCATTAATTATTAACATGTATTGATTTGATATAATTTTTTTTTATCTAAATTACATTGACCCAATGTCTTACGATGTTTGTTGAATTAACTTCAACTCCGAAATAATAGCCTACATCTGGCACACTGCACATCATACTGAAATACCTAACCACATAAACAAACTTATAATTACCTAGAAAAATCCTCTGTCACCCGGTTTGCACATCTGAAAAACAAGAAATATTTGTAATCAATCGTCAAGGGTGCAAATAAATTTTTGTTGCAGTAATAATATGTTATTCTGTCATATCTACTTAATCTTATAATTTTAATTTTAATTTATTTAGGAAACCCCGTAGGGTAAACAAATCAGCTTATATTACAACTCTTTATAATGGTATGGCGAGAACTGCCACCTTCTTACATGACATTCTCAAGAACTCGGCTAATTAAACTGGTTGATGCTCTTATCAGTTAAAATTTTGACTTCATGGAGAGTGGCTCTCTCCCTCTGTGCGAAGCAGCGCTGGGCATTGGCCCGTTTATTTATATAATCAATCAATCTCCCTCTGTGCGAGATTAGCGCTACCTTCAATGCATTGTTTCCACAGGGTTCCCATACTGTCGGAAATGTCAGAGATTTTTTGTATTCTAAAATGTGACAGGAATTTTAGCTAAAATCTGTTTTATAATTTATTATTAAAGCATTATTAGCATTACCTATATATACAGTAGATATATATATAATATTGAGAGTATATTTAAAATAATTGTATAAATCGACCACTATCAGCAGGTAAGTAACATATATATTTATAATTGGTGTTCAACTTTATACTGTATAATTCTACAGGGAATAGAATAAAATTATATTAGGGTGATCATTCGACAATACCTTAGGTTCCTGAGTCAAAAGTTTTATTTTTAATGAAAAATGCATCAGTTTATTTCATTTATATCTTATTAAGCTGTGTTTGAAAAAAAGTTTCTATATGTGACCTTTGATTGTTGTTGTTGCTGGGACGGTGGATGATTTGTGGACTTGACCAAAATGTTGCATTTTTTCAAAATAATAAAAAATATTAATTTTACAGGAAAGTTTTTTTTAAATGAAAATGAAGACAACATTCAAGACTGGTATCACTGAAGATTTTTTTAAAATCAATATTTACTTACATTTTATAAAAAAACTTGAAATTCATGGTTAACTGAGGTTTCTATTTAAAGGTTTAGTGAAAAAATTATTCAAAACTAATGAAAGAGCAGCAGATTCTAAGGTAGAATGCCCGAATGACTTTTTTTTGCCTAAAATTTATACTTTTCTAAATAAGTTATCATTTATGGAATGAAAGTATTTTATTTGTTTCCATAAGGGAAACTAAGGGTTGCTATAACAGATCCCTCAAATGATATTTTTATAGCTAATTCTATGATAAATAAAACTAATTTATACTTATCTTGCTATATGCACATGTATTTCGAGAGATTGTGACATCACAGTCTGAATGACGTCATTGCTTGGCTGTTCCATCGATCCAACCTCACCCTGAAATTCTCACGCGTTTTCATTCCTTGAGATCTGCCTTCACCATGCCCTGGCACTCCAAGAAATGCCATCCCAGTAGGAAGAAGAACAAAACATAAAAGAACACCCATATGAAAACAAAACAATCCAGTATAAAATTAAAATAAAGAAAATGTAACGAACACCCCAAACAATTCAAAACATAAATAGAACAGTTTGGGGCACCCATATGAAAACAAAACATTCCAGTATAAAATTAAAATAAAGAAAATGTAACGAACACCCCAAACAAATCAAAACATAAATAGAACAGTTTGGGGCACCCAATGCAACAAAAAAAGTAAGCAGCCAAACCAACCAAAAATCACCGAGCACAAAATTCCATCCGACCAAATGGGAGGGAAGGGAGGGAAATGTACCCTTAGTTTCCCTTATGGAAACAACTAAAATACTTTCATTCCATAAATGATAACTTAAGTTGTTTCCCACAGGAAACTAAGGGTTGCAAGGAAGCCCATGCCCAGATAGTGTAAAGTCTTCACGCCACGACAAGGCAGATGGATCGACATAGTATATAGAGGATTACCCACACTAATAATCCACAAAGAATCCAGCTGTAACACTTCTCAATCAGACACACATACCCTGAGAGCCTCAGACACCAATGTCGAATACCAACAGACACATACCCTGAGAGCCTCGGATACCAGGAAGGTAAACAACCTTTAATTACAAGCCCATCAGTGAGAACAAGATAATGAACAACTACCCTGACTCAGCAGGTGTCATGGTACACAGGGCAGGACTTCCATAGCTGGAAAGTGTTTATCAAGAAATACCATTGAAAATGCTGTAATAACACCTGCAGTCATGCCCCGATTTCAATAATTACAAGGACTACGAATACCTCAAAACAACGAAATAACCAGCATACTAGGATAACCCCAGGAAGAGGGCCTCATGAAGTAGAAGGTCCACCAATAAGCAAGGCAAAGCGCCGTACACCATGCAAGGCATGAACATATAGCCTCCATGTCCCAGGAAAACCAGGAACAGCACTAAACCAAGGCATACTGCTCCACCTCATGGAACCATTAAAAGGAGAACCGACCCAGAAGCTCAAAGGGTCGAACAAGTGGAAACCACTCCACAAAACCTTAAATTCCACAATGGAACCAAACTTGACAGAACATGTAGAACATATATGGGAAGGTTGCCATAACCAACTAATCCACATTACCAATGAAGGAGCCCATAGGAGAAAAACCTTTCAAGTGAACGAGCCAATTAAATAATCTCGAGCACCACCTCATAATGACAGAAAAAGATAGCCCGGAAACTATCCACATTACCAAATTGCAAGGCACCTTTCGAATGTGAAAGGGACAGCCTGTGTAATAGGCCACTCTGGAAAGAGACAACCCACTCAACTAACAATAGTGTACACAAGGTACGAATGCAAGCGATCGGGACTCCAGTCCTGAAACAATATTATTACTATGAAAAGAAAAACTTCTCTGTAGATTCCGACAGGAGTAACTTCAACAATCTTCACACATTGCCAAGGTGGCAAGCTTTTGTAGTATCCTGAAAAAATCAAAGAGGGAGAGAAACATTTATAAAGTACATCACATAAATAGGCATGAGAAAATTCTAAGCATCAAACAATTTTGTCTACAAATACTAAAATTTCAAAATTTGTTTATCTGTTGAATACAATACTAGATTTCATATTGCGCCTAAAATAAAGGCATGACAGAAGACATGTCCAAACTTGAATAAAACCAATTATAAAATATACAAAATAAAAATACAAAGGTAAGAACTTCCCTCTCTTAAGTAGTCTTCAATCCACCTTGGACTCGTAGCTCCGATTATACTCCCCCCGGCACAAGGTGAAATTGCCCAAATACATATCTGCATAACAGCCACAACATCGGGAAGTATTAAACATAAAATTGAAAGCAGAACAACATGAGGAGCTGAAATAAACAACAAGGTAAGAGACATCCATTCACAGGGCAGAACCCTAGCTTACGGAAAGTTGAAGAAGTAAAAATAAAATATCCTTGTCCAGCACATATCCAATAAGACAGAATATTCACCCGACAATAATAATATATTGTGAGTCAAAATGTTAAGCATCATACAGGTAATCATAATAATGCTAGTGCACATGGTATAAATGTTCATTCAAACGACCAATGTTAAGTTAATTTCGTTGGAGAGCCTCAAAAACGAACACATTAAAAACGATTAGGCCCTAACAAAGAAAATATGAATTTGAAAGAAAAAAGTTATTCCTAAAATTAAAATTTTGGAATAAAATGAAATAATTAGTGCATAATGGCATGCTATATCCAATTTATCTACATATAAAAATTTCTGCTATTGATTTATCAAAATAAAATTTCAACTAATACATGTGAGCCAACAGGTTTCCCATTGTTTTATATGTAACTTTGTTAAACTGAGAAAAGGTCTGTTTTGTTAAAATTTAGACAAGTTAAATTAAATTGGTTTGTACTGAAATTTTATTATTATTGCAAAAACAAACAGATGTAAAATGAATCATTAACCGTATGGTCAATGTGAGAACTTCCATTTGTGAAAACCCCCCTCGGGCAAGTTCATCCGGACATGAGTTATACGTATTAACACCAGGGCGCCGGTTAGTCGCCAACTTAACGTTAAAATTGAAAGTTAACTCAAGAACAATATAGCGAAAATAAGAAAATTCAATTGTGAGAAGGAAAGCAATTAGCCCAAAACCGGCAACCTGAAAAGAAGAGGAGGTAGGAAGTCTTGATATTGATTTCAATTCGTAATGTGAAGGTTCCTTTTCCAACACTAAAAGTATGCTCTCAACATTGATTTGACAACACATTATAAGTATGTTATCAACGTGAAAGTAACTGTCTCAACATTAGTTTTACTTTGTCAACATTAATTGCACATGCACAACATTAATGTTACATTCTCAACATTAATTTCACATTATCAACCCGAAAGGTAATTCCACAACATTAAAGGTACTTAATCTTTCTCAATAATAATTAATGTTGTTCCAAAACTGGACAATGCATAGCCTTTCTGAACCAAGATTAAATGAAGTCATGATAACAAGCGCAGTAACATTCTTACCGATGGAACCGCCATGACAATTTCACGTCAACATTAAACAATAGAAATATCTCCACATGAAGTACAATAGACTGAGCCCACTACTAATGTACATTTCCTATGTTCGTGAGCCCAGAGGAGTGTAATTAATTAGTCAACTGCGGTCAAAACAACACAAGGAAGTTAAACAAGTTGTTAGAGAGAAAGGAAATATGGGGGAAGGCACCACGTGTTATATTAACATGTATGTTATATTTTTATTTGAAACAAAAATTTTTTTAAATTTATTAATCAGATATTTATTTAAACATTAGTAACTAAATATAAATTATACTAAAATTAACTCAATGTACAATACAAAAAAATGAAAGAAAAACTTAAACTTAAAATCTCCAAAACAACCGAGACCGCAGGAGACAACAATACTCTAAGAGCACAGCAGTGAATGAAAATGTGTGAGAATTTCACGGTGAGGTTGGATCGATGGAACAGCCAACTAATGGCGTCATTCAGACTGTGGCATCACAATCTCTCGAAATACATGTGCATATAGCAAGATAAGTATAAATTAGTTATATTTATCATAGAATTAGCTATAAAAATGTCATTTGAGGGATCAGTTATAGGAACCCTTAGTTTCCTTTGGGAAACAACATTTAAGGAGTTTTTAAACTTACCCAATTTATCATCAAATTCATGATTAACCAATTTTTTTGAAGGGTTAGAGATATTTTTATTATAAATAAATGAAAGAAAAGTTATTTTTTTGACAGAAATATTTTTTAATATTTCTTTAACAGATTTTTTGTCGAGCATGCATAGCAATTCCAATGTCGTCTTGGTCCACGTTTATTTAGGCTATGTATCAATGAAATGAAATATACATAAATAGTATCTAAGGTGAGTTTTTGATAAAATGATGTTTCTCATTTTGTAACAACATTTTCCTGAGGGGATGCATATTTTTGCAGCTGGTGGAATTTGGCGCCCACCCAGGCCCTGATGCTTGATTTCCTTCTCCTATCACTCCTTTTCAGCTTCTTCCTCTTTTCTGTCCACCCTCTTGATCTGTCTTTTTCATTTTTCTCAATTGCTCTGTTGGTTTACAATTCTTGATGTTAGACTGCAGGGCTCCCTTAAGGAAATGCGCCCACATGCGGTGAATGGGGGTATGTGTGGCTACTCGTTGGTGGGTGAATACCACCGTCTGGATGGACTGCAGACGGGTAGTAATATAATTCTTCATAGATAACTTGATGGTGCATACACACACCGATGGGTGGACCGCATACAGATTGTTCCGGAGGGTAGTACATTCCTATTGCAAGGTATGGTTTGAAGGCTGGGGTCTCCTAAAAAATGTCCAGTCATAATGCAAAATGGACATAAGTGCCAGAGGAGCTATATGGGTGACTCTCCTCAGGTAAAACTCCCGTTTACTAAGAAGTGCAGTAAGTCTTGGTGGACCGTATGCATCTGCACCGTCAGGATTCCTTTATGGTAACCTTTAAAAAACTAATGGAATTATAAATAATAATGATATTAAATTGAATAATAATAATGCTCTACTAGTAGAACACATGGAAACTTGCAAATCTTATGACGTGTTGAAAGACATCATGTCTCCATATGGAATAGTAAAATGTATCAAATTGATGAAACAGCAAAATTGTGAATTACAATGGAAATGCAATGTAGTGTTCCATGATAGAAATGCCACTACCCAGGCAATTGAAAATAAAGAAAATTTCTCTCTCTCTTGGGAAACAACATAAAACTCTCACAACTCTCTGAGTGTACAATTGACCTCTACAAGGGAGGTAAACCATTTACCCCAAATGCGATGCACTAAAATAATTTAATAAACAATGAAAAAAGGAAACAAAATCTAGGAATATATGCCCACTTACTTCTGGGCAAAATTAAAAAGAGGAACAAGGGAGTACTGTAGAGGTAAGAAATTGCTAGAAAACAAGATAGGTGAAATTGAAGATAGATAGAAGAAATATTATGGGGGTATACTCATTGAAGCAAGACTTATCGATCAATCCGAAATATTATCCTCAATATAACTAACTGATACAGACCCATTTGAAAGAATCACCCCACATAAGACCTTCAACCATGTGTGGGGAACCATATACAGTAAAGATTTAGCATCCTGGACAACTGAACAGATACTTGAACACTGTCCTCCAGATGTCTCCAAGGTAATTAGACCAACCCGAAAAAATGAAATAATGTATCTTAAATTCAACAAACTACACCTAAATGATCTACACATCACAATATTTGGTTACAGAGAAACATTAAGAGCACGAAAGCCTCAACCAATGTTATGTAAAAATGTCAGGAATGTGGTCACACACAAAAATGGTGCAGAATTGAACCATGCTGCGAGAAATGTGGCAGTAATGAACATATTGGCAGAAGTAATGTATGTGAACAAAGCATGAAATGCTATCACTGCAATGGACAGCATCTTCCAAGTAATTGGAACGGCCCAAAATTTAAATCTGAGCAAGACGTTCTCATGACAGCAAATGCACACAAAGTTGACATCCGTGAAGCAAGGCGAATACTCCATAGAAACAATATTCGTACGGGAACATTTGAGAGTGTCACCACCGCCCATATCCCTCCTTCCAATAACCAAAAAGCAGAGAAAGATCGAAAAGGAATGAAGAGCAAGTGTGCTCTCCATGTAATACCAAATACAATACCTCTTCCTGCCTAGCAGAACATAACAGCTCATTTCATGGCCCACACCAACAGTACAAACGTCATTCCACGATTCAATGTAACTATCGAAAGAAAGATCTCTGATGTGCCGAGCACACACGAGAATGTAATACCTTATATCAATATGAAAACATAGCAACTGGTACAACAAGTACATACATAGATAACTACAATGTAGTGTACAAAAGTGTATCTAACTGCCGTAATGGCATAGGCAAACCCCACAAAGAAGAAGAATTAGAAAATCTTTGTGGTGGTAAAAGGATATATTGTGACACTTGCCCTCAATATGAATTTAGAA
>JARUHE010166838.1:0-13958 GCA_031471125.1 Archaeomysis grebnitzkii | reverse complement strand
AATTTGCCCTCTGGGCGCAAATATCCGCCGATTTTTGTTATTTAGGCCCACTAAACGCCGCAAATCGGCGGGTATTTCCACCGCAGATGGCTTTTTCTTGCTGCGCTTTTATTGCTGACTCACGCTCTTGGGTGTTGTCCATTGGAATTGATCAAATGCGGTAAACTAATCGTGCTTGAAAGGCTAAAAATAAGTAAGATTGTAAGCGTAGAAGTGGTTCGGCAACATTGAAATCGATGGCAAGTGTGTCGATGACGCTAAGGCGATGGGCTGTCAGTCTTAAGGCCTTGGCGCTTGAGGCCCTGCGCTCGCAAGGATTTTCAATTTCGAATCAATGGTTGAGCAAGCTTGCTTTCTTGGCAGCCCGATGATCAATGTCGTTTTTGATCGATTATATTTTTGGTGCATCCGCCGCATGGATGTGACCACGGTACCCATCTTTGGCATTGCGGCCGAAGGGTTAAAGGAGTGATTGATGGAGCAGCATTTACGCTGGATTCTCTTAGGTGTTGGGGCTCTTTTAGGGGCCATCGTCGTTCTTTTACAATGGCGAGCAAAGCGGATGGTGCCCGAGCAAGATGCGCAGGGACAAATGTCGACTGCTGAGCTTGAAAGTGTGTTTGAAGATGTGCGTGGTTTCGACGCAACGGCACAGGCAACAGATTTGTTTCAGCCCTCTTTGATTGGCGTTGAAGCGCCAACCGCAGAGGAGGCTGATAGCAGCGATGTCCGTGATGATCTTGGAGATCAACTCGCGCTAAACAATGCACAAGGCGATGACGAAGGCGATGCGTCGAGCCCTTATTCAGACCCGACAATGACCCCGTCGGAGATAGAAAATCCTGTGGACCCGGAACAGTTCGGCACGCGAACAGATCCGGCGCCTATGACGGTGTTTGCTGAAATGGATGACGATATACCAAGTTTGAAAACCCACGCTTCGGGCGCTGGGTTTGCGGCTCCTACGCGCGAGGATCAGCCTCCGGCTGGATCAAAGGTGTATCCCGATGATCAACAGCTCGATGTATCTCAGCCGCGTATTGACTCACTGCATGCGCCGAAGCCCAATGAAATGGTTGAAGGGCGCGCCGACGAAGCCGCAGAAACCGTGCAACCACCGGAGCAGCCACTTGCGACGCTTCAAGTTGCGGATCCGGCTCCGCCTGAGAGTGTTGCGATGACGCTAAAGCCAATCGGCCAAGGTGAATTGAGTGCAGACCACAAAAAAGATGATTCTAGTGTCAGTGGTGGGCTCACCAAACGGTTGTTAAAAGGACTAGGCCGACAGTCTCCAAAAGATGCGAAGCAAGAAGCCGCGGATAAAGCCAAAATGCGAGAGCCAGAAATGGGTTTTGCGTTTTATGTTGTGGGTCGCGATTCTCAGCAATTTAGTGGTGCAGAATTATCGGCTGCGATCATCGACTTGGGTATGAGCTTTGATGGGCGGTATTTTGTCTACAGTCACTTTGGCGAGCCGGTGTTCACTTTGACTAATTTAATTAAACCCGGGGAATTCCCTAGCGCCTCGTTGAGCAATTTTCAAACCCCCGGGGTCGCATTGTTATTGACGCTGCCCACGGCGATAGACGATATCTCTGCGTTCGAGTTAGTCGTTGCTAAAGCCTCTGAGCTTTCGCACCGTCTAGGAGCACGGTTACTCGATGATCGTCGGTCTTCCTTGAGCGCTCAAACGATCTCGCATCTTCGCGACTCGGTGCGTTTGCGTAGTTCACGATACTCAAAAACCTAAGCAGGCTATAGCGCAAGCATGGAATCAATTTCAATTGAAGTGCTGTTGTTGTTAGCCACGATTGCGGCGGTTGCGGGGTTTGTTGATGTATTAGCAGGTGGGGGAGGGCTTTTAACCATACCTGCACTGTTGTTTGTGGGCTTGCCGCCGCTAAACGCCATCGCGACCAACAAACTACAAGCAGTTGTGGGTACCGCGGTGAGCTCCAGTTTTTTATTGATTAAAGGCCATAGTGCTAGTCGGGCCGTCTTGTACTTGGTGCCGGTTGTGTTTGTCGCTTCAATGCTAGGGGCAGCGCAAGCAACTCAAGTGTCTAGCGAGGATTATGATTTGTTAATCCCGTGCTTGATGGCAGCGGTGTGTGTGGTTTTCTTGTTACCCCCGCGGTGGACCGCGCCACGGCGCCAAACTCCGTTTCGAAAATTACTTTATTCCTATATATTTTTGCCCTTGGTCGGTTTCTACGACGGTATTTTTGGCAGTGGTGCGGGTACTCTTTATGCCACAGTGGGGCGAGTGATCGCAGGGATGGGGCTGAGCGATGCTACGGCAGCGGCCAAAGTGGTCAACTTAAGCAGTAATCTTGCTGCGTTGGTTTTTTTTGCGTTTCTCGGTGGAATTCACTACCCCGCAGCGCTGGTGATGATGATCAGTCAAGCGCTAGGGAGCTACGTGGCGACTCGGTATATATTTAACAACAATGAGCGGTTGATACGAGTTTTAGTAGTGTTGATGTCATTTACGATGTTAATTACTTACTTTCTCAAAAGCTAATGCACCCAGTTTTAAGGGCAGTTTGAATGGACGTTAAGCAACGAATTGATCAACTCAGCGATCAATTAAATCAACATAACCATCGTTACCATGTGTTGAATGAGCCCATTATTGGGGATAGTCAATATGATGCGTTGTTTGCTGAGCTGCTCGATCTTGAGGCGCAGTTCCCGCATGCTAAACGCACGGATAGCCCGAGCGATCGCATCGGTGGCGTCGCAGTTGATGGATTTGTTAGTGTTGTTCATCAAAACCCGATGCAATCGTTGAGCAATGTGTTTGATATCGACGACTTTAAAGCCTTCGATCAACAAATCGCGCAGGCGCTTGAACTTGGTGATCAAGAGGTTGAGTATAGCTGTGAGCCGAAGCTCGATGGTTTGGCGCTCTCTTTACGCTACGAGTACGGGCAACTGGTCCAAGCAGCGACCCGAGGCGATGGAGAGACCGGCGAAGACGTGACGGCTAATGCGCGTACCATTGCGGATGTACCGTTGTCGATCGACCGTAAGGAGCTCGCCGTGCTTGAGGTTCGCGGTGAAGTGGTGATGCCTAAAGCCGCGTTTGAATTGCTTAACCAACGCCAATTAGCGCAAGCTAAAAAGCTCTATTCGAATCCGCGCAATGCCGCTGCTGGTAGTTTGCGCCAGCTAGATTCAAAGATCACTGCCAGTCGTGGGCTTAGTTTTTACGCTTATTCACTGGGGCAGTCGATTGAGTCCTTCGGTCAACGGCATAGCGAAAATATGCGGGTATTAGCCGCGCTTGGTTTTCGGATCAATGAGCGCAACAGCCTCGCCCGTGGCAATGCGGAGGTGGAGGCTCTCTATCAGCAACTTGCTGAGGCGCGTGATGGTCTGGGGTACGAAATTGATGGACTGGTAATCAAAGTCGACCGCCTAGACTGGCAACGTCATTTAGGGGCACGATCTCGTGCTCCACGTTGGGCGACAGCGTGGAAGTATCCGGCTCAAGAAGCGGCAACGGCGTTGTTGGCAATAGATTTTCAAGTTGGGCGTACCGGAGCGATTACTCCTGTTGCCAGGCTTGAGCCTGTGAGTGTAGGCGGTGTTGTGGTTGCCAATGCGACCTTGCACAATGAGGACGAGATTAAACGTAAAGATCTCAGAGTCGGCGACCAAGTTATTGTTCGCCGTGCTGGTGATGTCATCCCAGAGGTGGTGCGATCGATTTTGCCGCATGCGGACGATAGCGTTGCTTTTATCATGATCGAGCAGTGTCCTGCCTGTTTTCAATCGCTGAGCCGCATCGAGGGGCAATCGGCTTATCGTTGCACCCAAGGCTTTCAATGCAGCGCACAGAAAAAAGAAGCGTTTAAACACTTTGTTTCGCGCAAAGCCTTGGATATTAGAGGCCTTGGTGAGCGGATTCTCGAACAGTTAATCGATCTTGGGATGCTGAGCGATTTTGTTGATCTGTTTCGCCTCAATCTGATCGAAGTCGCCGGTATGGAGCGAATGGGCCGCAAGTCCGCAGAGAATTTAATGGCTGCGATTGACGCAGCACGTCATGTGTCCTTGGAACGCTTCGTCTACGCGTTGGGCATCCGTGAAGTGGGCGAATCCACCTCGCGTTCGCTGGCAAAGCGATTCGGTGATTTTTCCCATTTATCCCAAGCCACATTTGACGACCTTGTTGCGATTGAAGATGTTGGCGTTACTGTGGCGAATAGCATTGTCGATTTTTTTGCCGATCCCGCTCACAGCAGTTTGCAGCAACAATTCAATGATGTAGGTGTGGTGATTGAGCAGGGCAAAGCGCAAAGTTTTAAGAGCCATCTGCAGGGTTTGGTGTTTGTGATTAGCGGAACGCTTGCGCACGGCAGTCGTGAAGACGCTAAAGCGGCGTTGATGGCCTGCGGTGCAAAGGTCAGCGGCAGTGTAAGTAAAAAAACAACTGCATTAATAACCGGTTCTGATGCTGGTAGCAAATTAACCAAGGCAACGGATTTAGGGATTTTAGTGCTCAATGAACAGCAAATGCATAACTTGCTAGAGGGCGATACAACGTCGCTTCAACTCTAAATAGTGCGATTATAAATTAAGCGCGAGCCGTAGAAGCTGAGGTTCGCGAATGCAAGGCGGTTGCAGCGCGCTATGGCTTTTGCACGCACTGCAAAGCCGGGTTTGCCGTCGCTTGGTTGAACGGTGGTATGATGGTGGAATTTTTAATTCTTAGCATAATGAGTAAGGAAAGATTTTGATAAAAATAGCGATCGTTGGCGCTGCGGGACGAATGGGACGAATGCTTATTCAAGCGATTAATAGCTTTGAAAATGCGCAGTTGGACGCGGCTATCGAAACCGAAAAGCATCCGGACCTTGAACTTGATAGTGGTTTGATGGTGGGGATCGGCGCAAACGGTGTGCTATTGAGCTCGCAACGCGCAAAGGCGATTGAAGATGCCGATGTGGTTATCGAGTTCTCAACTCCCGACTCTACGCTGCGCAGTGCCCGTTTGTGTGCGGCACACAATACGGCATTGATCGTCGGTACCACAGGCTTTAACGATGTAGAAGAGGCGGAACTTTGCGAGCTTGCAAAAGCTATGACCGTGGTGAAGGCGGCAAACTACTCGATTGGTGTGACGGTCGCCTTAAATGTTCTAGCGATGACGGCAAAGGCCTTAGGCGATGATTTTGATATTGAAGTGATTGAGTCCCACCACCGGCATAAAATCGATGCGCCTTCTGGCACTGCGCTGGCGATGGGCGAGGTCTTGGCAAAGGCGACCGGGCGCGACTTGGCGACCCACGGTGTATTTGCCCGCGAAGGAATTACCGGTGCCCGTGGCGATAAAGATATCGGCTTTTCAACCATTCGAGGTGGAGATATTGTCGGTGAACATACGGTGTACTTCGCTGGCGACGGCGAGCGGTTGGAAATTAGCCACAAAGCCTCAAACCGGCTGAATTTCGCCAACGGCGCCATTCGTGCGGCGCTTTGGGCGACGCAGCAACAACAAGGGCAATATGATATGCAAGACGTTTTAGGGTTAAGAGGGTAACAAAATGAGCTATGCAGCAGTTTTTCCAGGTCAAGGGGCGCAGAGCGTTGGTATGATGGCGCAACTTGGGCCGGAACCTATCGTGGCACGCGCTTACGCAAGAGCGAGCGAGCTTTTAGGTTATGATCTTTGGGCCCTCGCTAGTGACGGTCCAGCAGAACAACAGAGCCTAACCGAATACACCCAGCCATTGATGCTTGTGGCGTCAATCGCGGCGTATGATTTAGCGATATCCGCAGGGATCGCTAAACCTGCTGTGGTAGCAGGGCATAGTCTAGGCGAATATTCGGCGTTGTACGCTGCGGGTGCGATAAGCTTTGACGATGTAGTGCAGACGGTGAAGCTACGCGCGGAGTTAATGCGTGATGCTGTGCCTGCCGGCGCAGGTGGTATGGCGGCGGTGCTTGGACTGGACGATCAAAAAATCATCGACATATGCGCACAATGTGCAGGCGATGAGGTATTGCAAGCGGTTAATTTTAACGCGCCAGGGCAGGTTGTGATCTCTGGCCATAAAACCGCGTTGGAGCGTGCGTTGCCGGTGCTCAAAGACGCAGGGGCCAAACGCGCGATGATGCTTGCTGTCTCGGTTCCAAATCACAGTGCATTGATGCGACCCGCGATTGAGCCGCTTTACGCGAAACTCGAAGCCGTCCTTGGCGATGCGAAAATTCCGGTGGTGCAGAATCAAAACGCGGCGCTTGCTTCAAGCCGCGCTGATCTCTTGGCGGCGTTGCGCGAGCATGTGGCGTCACCAGTGAGGTGGGTCGATTGTGTTAACAGTATGATGCGCTCCGGCGCGCAGCTGCAGATTGAATTTGGCCCTGGGAAAGTATTAACGGGCTTAGCAAAACGAATTGATAAACAATTACCGACAGAATTTGTTGAAAACACATCGAGTTTGCAGTCCGTTGTCGAAAGGCTTAAAACAATTTAATTTACAGGAAAAATAATGCAAATATCATTAGAAGGGCAAGTCGCATTGGTCACCGGTGCAAGCCGTGGAATCGGCGCGGCGATTGCCGATAGCTTAATGCATGCGGGCGCCTATGTGATTGGTACCGCAACCAGCGAGAACGGTGCGCGAAAAATCTCGGAGCGTTTAGGCGATCGTGGACAAGGGGCTAAATTAGATGTCCGTGACGGAGCTGAAGCCGAGAGCTTGGTCAAGGCAATCGCCGCCGATAAAGGCGCGATCAGCATTTTGGTTAACAACGCCGGGATCACCAAAGATGGACTAATGGCGCGTATGTCGCAGGATGATTGGGATAGTGTGATCGATACCAATTTGAGCTCGGTTTTTCGGATGACAAAGCTAGTTCTGCGTGGGATGATGAAGGCGCGCCATGGTCGTATTATTTCAATCTCATCGGTGGTCGGCGCAAAAGGCAACGCGGGGCAGGTGAATTACGCCGCTTCCAAAGCCGGTATTGATGGCTTTACGCGGTCCTTGGCTAAAGAGATCGGTATTCGCAACATCACGGTTAATTCTGTTGCTCCTGGCTTTATTGAATCAGACATGACGGTCGGTTTGACCGAAGAGCAAAAGCAGCCTTTGCTAGAATCGATCGCCGTCGGGCGATTGGGGCTACCACAAGAGGTCGCGGATGCTGTAACCTATCTCTCGTCGGATCGTGCAAGCTATATTAGCGGGCAAACGATCCACGTGAATGGTGGAATGTACATGGGTTGATGTTTTATCGCTTTGCATTACGATAAGCATGCCTTAAACTTAAGCGCTTTAAAGCCGAAAACGGCGTACTTTGGAGGTTAGAACTGGATGAGCAATGTTGAAGATCGTGTAAAGAAAATTGCATGTGAGCAGCTCGGTGTTAAAGAAGAAGATGTTTCACGTGAGAAATCATTTGTTGATGATCTCGGTGCGGACTCGCTCGACGTTGTTGAACTTGTTATGGGTCTTGAAGAGGAATTCGAATGTGAAATTCCCGATGAAGACGCTGAGAAAATCACAACTGTTGGACAGGCAATAGATTACATCGTTGCTAATAGCGACCTCGATTAATATTATTTGCACGCACTGTGCAAATTTTAATCTAGCGGCCGCACCATGGCGGCCGTTTCACTTCAAATTACCGGGGGAATTCAATTGAAACGCAGAGTTGTCGTCACTGGAATAGGGGCGGTGACGCCCGTTGGAAACGATGTTGCCAGCAGTTGGAGCAATATACTGGCGGCGAAGTCCGGAATGGCGAAGATCACGAGTTTCGACGTCAGTGAAAACGCAACACAGTTTTCCGCGTCCGTGAAAAATTTTGATGTCACCACGGTGATGTCAGCGCGCGATGCAAGACGCATGGACACCTTTATCCATTATGGTATCGCCGCAGGCATTGAGGCCTTTAAAGACTCAGGTTTGGAAGTTAATGAAACCAACGCTGAGCGAATGGGTGTCGCAATCGGTTCGGGTATTGGTGGTTTGCCTTTAATTGAATCTCAGCATTCGCTTGCGCTTGAAAAAGGCCCAAGAAAAGTATCTCCGTTTTTTGTACCTGCGACCATTATCAATATGGTTTCAGGTAATCTATCGATTATGTTGGGCCTGCAAGGCCCTAATTACTGTGTGGTAACCGCCTGCACGACGGGTACCCATAATATCGGCGACGCTGCGCGAGTCATTGCCTATGGCGATGCGGATGTAATGGTCGCTGGTGGCACCGAAATGGCGACCTGTAGCATGGGGATATCTGGCTTCGGTGCGCTGCGCGCACTTTCGACCCGAAATGACGACCCGGAGGCCGCAAGTCGTCCCTGGGATGTGGATCGCGATGGTTTTGTCTTAGGCGATGGAGCTGGAGTGTTGGTGCTCGAAGAGTACGAGCATGCTAAAGCACGCGGAGCCAATATTTACTGCGAGCTGACCGGCTACGGCATGAGCGCCGACGCGCACCATATGACTTCACCGCCGGATGACGGTAATGGCGCAATGCGATGTATGCGTAATGCCATCCGAGATGCCGGCTTAAACCCAAGTGATATTGATTATATCAATGCCCATGGAACTTCGACTCATGTTGGGGATATAGCGGAGACTGTCGCCATTAAAACAGCGATGGGCGATCACGCTTATAAAGTCGCGATCAGTTCGACCAAATCAATGACCGGACATTTGCTCGGCGCCGCTGGGGGGATTGAAGCGGTTTTTAGTGTCTTGGCGATTAGAGATCAAGTCGCTCCACCGACAATCAATTTAGACAACCCTGATCCGAGTTGCGATTTAGATTATATTCCGCACACCCCACGTTCAATGAAAATTGATCATGTGATATCGAACTCCTTTGGTTTCGGTGGCACTAACGGTTCGCTTGTTTTGTCGAAATTGCGTTAGTCCAGCATGTGGCGCCTAGTGCGGTGGTTGATCAAGGTAGTTCTCGTGCTGGGAGTGTGTTTGCTCACGCTTGGCTCGATTGCCTATTATTTGTTAGACGACTACAAAAGCACTGCAGTTGTGCGCTATCAGGCCGAAGATTCGCCAACGATTGTCATTGAGCGTGGCAGTAGTTGGCGCAAAATTACCACTGCGTTGCAGGCGCAAGGGCATATCGAAAATGCGGATCGGCTGTATTATTATGGTCGTTTCTTTGGTGATTTAAGTGGTTTGAAAGCGGGTGAATTCGCACTAGAGGGGGCGTATAGCCCTAATGAGCTCATTGATCTATTTAGCAGTAACGCGGTTATCCAATACCGGATAACGTTGATTGAAGGTTGGAGTATCAAACAAGTTTTGGCGGCGGTGGCGGCCAACCCTGACCTGCGGCACGAATTGCAAGCCGATAATCCAGCGTCGTTGGCCCTCGAGCTTGGTTTGAGCGAAGGATCCGCTGAAGGCCTGTTTTTGCCTGAAACCTATTCCTTTGATCGTGGTACCAGCGATCGCGATCTGCTACTTCGAGCGCATGCGGATTTAAATCGCTTCTTAGCGGCGCAATGGTTAGTGCGCGACCAAGATACTCCGCTCAAAAGCCCTTATGAGGCCCTTACTCTTGCCTCGATCATCGAAAAAGAGACCGGCGTTGCGTCTGAGCGTGAGAAAGTGGCCGGTGTGTTTACCTTAAGGTTGAAAAAAGGCATGCTTTTGCAAACCGATCCAACGGTCATCTACGGGATGGGTGATGCGTATAAAGGCAATATTCGACGTAAAGATTTGCGCAAAGATACGCCTTACAATACCTACACTCGCAGCGGTTTGCCGCCAACGCCAATTGCGTTGGCGGGCAAGGCGTCGATCAAGGCAGCACTTAACCCGATTGAGCAAGGATATCTGTATTTTATGGCCGCGCCCAATGTAGGACATACGTTTAGTAAAAATTTAAAACAGCATAATCGTGCGGTGGCGAAATACCTTCGTTGGCAGCGCAGTCAATGAGCACGGCAAAATTTATTGCATTAGAAGGTAGCGAAGGGGTCGGTAAGAGCACGCAACTAAAGCTCGTGGCCGATTGGTTGGCGTCGAAGGGTCGAGAGGTTGTGAGTACGCGCGAACCTGGGGGCAGTGCGGCAGCCGAAGCAATCAGAGAAATCGTGGTCGATCCACGGTTTAGTAGTCTTTCGGATCGCAGTGAATTACTGCTTATGTTTGCCGCAAGAGCGGATCATGTGGACTCGTTAATCACGCCGTCTTTAAAGGCGGGGAAGTGGGTGGTCAGCGATCGTTTTACCGAGGCAAGTTATGCTTATCAAGGCGCTGGGCGCGGTTTGGGCGAAGAAACAGTGGCCTGGTTAGAGGACTTTGTTTTAGGTGCATTACGCCCGGATTTAACACTGGTACTGTGTTTGGATGATACCCTCGCCCAAGATCGCGTCGATCAGCGCGGTAGTCGCGATCGCATTGAGCAATCGGGGCAAGCGTTCTACCAACGCGTGCAAGATGCGTATTTAAAGCGTGTGCAGGCCAATCCGCAACGGATGGTCTTGATAAATGCAAGCGGTACGCCTGAGGACGTTTTTGCGCTGATCAAGTCGGCGATTTCAGTGCGTTTTTCGCTGTAATGGATCTTTTGCCTTGGCACCAGAGGCTGTACCAAAATGCGCTAGAACGTATCGCCTCTGGGCGGTTTCCGCATGCGTTAATACTTAGTGCGCCAATCGATAATGGGAAACTGTTTTTTGCCCGTGCCATAGCCAAGGCTTTGCTTTGCGAATCAGGCACTGCCTGCGGTAGCTGCAGCAGCTGTAAATTAATCGAAGTGAATAACCATATTGATTTAATTGAAATATCGCCAGAGGAAAAGAAGACGGGGATTGATATCGAAGCGATTCGAAATCTCAGCGAAAAACTCAGCGCCAGCGCCATGCTAAGGCACAATAAAGTTGCAATCTTGTGGCCGGCCGACAGTATGAGTCATTCGGCGGCCAATGCATTGCTAAAGACTCTCGAAGAACCCAGCCCCGATACGTTTATTATTTTAAGTAGTGCGCGACCAGCACGGCTTCCTGCGACGATACGTAGTCGGTGTCAGTGCTTAAACTTAGTGCCTGTAGACAAAGGTCCGGTTGCAATATGGTTATCAAACCAGGGCGTCGATGCCGCAGTGGACACCGAGTTACTTGCCTACCCGCTGTTGGTTAACGATGGGGATCGGTTGCGTTTTAGACAGGAGGTTCAGGCGACTTTGCTGCGCTTAGCACGCGCCGAGTTGTCGGCCTTAGCGGCTGCTGAAGTGTTAGCTAAACAACCTTTAGCTGCGACCTTGGACTATCTTTATCAATGGACCGGCAAGCAACTGCTTGCAGCGCAGAATGATTTGAAGCTTGCCCGAAGGTGGTCGATTTCGAATTCTGCAGTGGCAAATTATAGTCGAGAAGGTCTGGTTGGTCTTAATGCTCGAATGACCTTGGAATCAATATTGCTTGGTTTTCCGCATCAGTCAACGAAGTGACCAATAATGAAAGAAGACCAAAACGCTTTAATTCTCACCTTGATCGTCAAAGATGCTAGTGCATTAAGGGTTGTGTATATGGATTACACCCAAAATGGAGCTTTGTTTGTGCCAACTACGGCGGTGCGAAATCTTGACAGCATGGTCAGTTTGTTAATCAAGGTGCCCAATTTTCCAATGCTAAAGACCGTTGGTAAGGTCGTTTGGGTAACGCCAAAAGGCGCTCAAGGCGGGCGTCCAGCTGGCCTGGGTGTTCAACTCAGTCAAGGCGAAAGCAAACTTCGCGATCACATCGAAAGCTTGATTCAAACGCAAGGTGGTCACAAAACGCGAATTACTCATACGATCTAACGGTTTTCACCAGTGAATTACTGAACAGAGGATTGGCGAGGCTTCGCGCTGGCTGTATTTGGACTGTTGCTATGAAGGCTTTATTGTCGCCGCAGCAAGTGTTTGCGTGCTTTGCTGGGTTCTTGGCTGTGAAATCACGCGTTTGTGAACGGGCTGCTAGCATTGGCTTTGGCGTTTAATCTGCCGAGAATCGTGTGGTGTAATCGCTACAACCCATGGCGTTGTTGATGGCCGAAAGCGTTGACGTCGAAGGCATGGGCTTGATGCGATATAGGAAATTATCGGTTATGGCAAAGCGGAGTTGTATCGAAGTGGCTGAGGCGAGGGATATACTGATTAACCTAGTTGAATCACGTTGAAGAACCAAGCAAAAGCCCTTAAAATCTAGTACAATTCTTTAGTTATACTTCTACGTGGTGTGCGCCGTTTTTTTGCGGCAACCCACGATTGCCCGGCTGTAATGCTGTGGTCGATAAAAACTTTTTATTTTTAAATAGGTTATATGCGTGCAAAACGAAATCATTCGCATTAATAGAGGGCTTGATATCCCTATCGATGGCGCGCCCAATCAATCAATTCAAGACGGTAATGCTGTGACGCAAGTTGCCATTCTAGGAGATGATTTTTTGGGCATGAAGCCCACCATGCTTGTTGGTGAAGGTGACACGGTTAAGCTGGGTCAGCCGCTTTTTAGCTGCAAGAAAAATCATGGCGTGATCTACACATCCCCAGCAGCAGGTAAGGTTGCATCGATTCATCGTGGCGAACGGCGAAAGCTTTTGTCGGTGGTTATCGATATTGAGGGAGACGATGCCGTAGAGCTTGAAACCATTGAAGTGGCTAAAATCCCCGCTACCGAGCCGGAGAAAATCCGTGAAATGATCGCAAAGGCAGGGCTTTGGCCGGCGTTTCGAAGTCGGCCGTTTAACAAAACCCCCGAATTGGACAGTAAGCCGCTGGCGATTTTTATCAATGCGATGGACACACGACCACTTGCTGCTGATCCGCAAGTGGTTATTAATACCCAACTCGATGCTTTTACTGCCGGTTGCGGAATGATTTCGCGATTGTGTGAAGGAAAAATTTATCTTTGTACGGCAACGGACTTTAGGTTGCCGTCAATTGCCGCGACCAACGTTGTTCATCAGTGCTTCGATGGGCCGCATCCAGCGGGCTTAACCGGTACGCACATCAGTCGCTTGCGTCCAGTCGATAATGATCATGTGGTGTGGAGTCTCGATTACGCCGATGTCATTGCCATCGGCAATACCCTGCGCAAAGGTAAGGTAGATGTTTTAAGGGTCATTTCATTAGCTGGGCCGATGGTCAAGAAGCCGCGGTTAATTCAAACCCGAGTCGGTGCAAGCTTAGAGCAACTATGCGAAAACGAGCTAAACGACGGTGCCCGTAGGTTGATTAGCGGTTCGGTGTTGGAAGGACATATGAATACGCCAAAAACCCGTTATTTGGGGTTTTATAACCGTCAACTCACAGTGATTCAAGAAGGCGAAGCACGAAAAATGTTGCATTGGCTAAATCCGTTTTGGAACCGGTTTTCATTTTTGCGCGTATTTGTTAGTGCTTTTGATCGCAGTAAACGATTTGCAATGACCAGCACGCGCAACGGCAGTCCGCGATCAATGGTGCCCATTGGATCGTATGAATCGGTTTTACCTTACGATATTTTAGCTACACCACTGCTGCGTGCGTTACTAGTGCGCGACACCGATACTGCGCAAAAGCTCGGAGCTCTAGAGCTTGCGGAAGAAGATTTGGCGCTATGTAGTTTTGTTTGTCATACAAAATATGAGTATGGTCACGTCCTGCGTGACAATCTCGATCAAATCGAGAAGGAAGGCTGATGAAAGCACTAAGAAATCTATTGGATTCGATTCATCCTCATGTCACCCCTGGCGGCAAGCATGAGAAGTGGTATCCACTTTATGAAGCCATCGATACCGGTTTATACAGTCCGCCCGAAACAACCGGTGTTGCTCCACATGTACGCGATGGAATTGATCTAAAACGCGTGATGGGCTATGTGTGGATGGCGACATTCCCGTTAATGTTTTGGGCCTGTTATAACGTTGGCTTTCAGGCTAATTCGGCACTTGTTGATCTTGGTCTGACGGAGGTTAGTGGCTGGCGTGGTGTGTTTG
>JARUHE010166727.1:0-13958 GCA_031471125.1 Archaeomysis grebnitzkii | reverse complement strand
TATATATAAATAAATATTGTGTGGCTTACTGCTTGGTTAATGGGAAGAGGGGTTAAAGAGAGACTACTTTGCGTACGTCTTTTTTTTATGATTATAAACAGATTATTAACATTATATATTGAGAGTATTATATTTAAAAAGGACTGATACATGTGGGATACACAATCAGCGCAGTTCCCCCTATTTCCAAGGAAGAGGAAAGTGTAGTTGGAAATATGATTCTTCAACTCGTCCTCTCCTCTCGAAGAGAGGGAATCTGGACTTTTTCAGGTGTATGCAACCTTACATCTTTATTGCATGTCTATCGGGTGTCTTACACGATGTAGGTCCGATGTCCTGCTTTCATTTTTTTGGTAAGAATTTCAGACTGGGATTTCACTTGAAGATCTTTGGTCGCATTTTTGCCATGCATTAGTCTCCTTACTTTCCCAAATATTGGACTCTTTGGTTTCCTCTTGAGCTTGTCTTTTTTGTATTAGAGTCTGCTGTGGTTCACCTCTCTCTAATTATTTTCTTCAGAATAGACCCACTTCCACGTCATTCTACTATCTTGGCCCCTAGAATATTCACCCACCATTGTGCAGGCATCTCGGTTCAACTCGGTGTCCATGTTATCGCGTCATTTCAACATCAATCTAACTTTGAAAATGTCAAAATCAGAAAATGAATATTTTGCATTTCTCTTTCATACTTGTTAAAATAAAAGTAAAACTTAGATATATACATTAATTAGTTATCAACATGTATGCAAACAGTTTCACAACATTTCTAAATATTCTACTATATAAAAACTGCTGACAAAATTGTACGTTATGCATAGCCTTGAATCTAGTGAACCAGATCGGCATTTTAATTAGCTTTGTAACATTTCCCAGGGTTTTGGTATTTTTTTCTTCAGTCGTGACGCTTACAGCTATAATCATCACAAAATATACCATAATCTTAATTTAGTTTTTGATATGAATTGAAGCCCAATGTTTTCAGAGAGATTAAACTTACAGTTATAAAAATGCCGATCCGGTTCTCTAGAATCAGTACTAAAAATCATACAATTTTGTCAACGAATTTTATATAGTAAAACATTTAGAAATCTTGTGAACGTACCCTTAAATTGAATTAGGATACGTGTTTTGCATTTATTTTGATAAATAATATATAGCTACGTCATAATTTTGTAATTTAATAATAATTTTTTGCAATATGTTTATTTTAAAATCCATTAACTAGAATGTTACCCTATTCATAATTTAGACGTTAATTTGTGTTTTATCTGATATGTTGTTTATTAATTATTCTAAACGTTTTCGAAGTAATTTTTTTTATAAATACTTGGATTTTTCCAATTTCTTGTTTTCACATTAATTTCTTTCAAACATGTTTTCGAAATTTTGTTTACATAAAATAATTATAGGTTGCACAGTCTAAATAAATGTATTTTTTCATTTTTGACTTACTGAACATATTAATTTTGTGGTATAAGCTATTACAAATAATATTATGTTTGTATACGCCAACATTTAAATGGAAATAGGCGTAGAATAGTCGATGAACCAATAGAAACATTATGTTTAATTGAATTGAATTTTATTTCAATTTCATTGAAAACTTGCCATAAAGATGTAATACAATGTATGCATGGCTAAAATAAATAAAAATATAAATTATACGAAAACACAATCATTGAATGATTTAACAAGGTTATACAGGATTTGTATAAAGGTTTTTAGTCATACCAATCTGGCAACGCTGGTCCCAGTCCAAGATATCGATATTTAATTCTAGACCTGTTCTTGAATTTATAATTTGTCTTACCTACTTTTTTGAAAAACTTAAAACTGATGACTGGCGAACACTACACAAGGATCAAATATTGCATTTCTGTTTGTTTCAGATAATTTTGTAAGTTTTTCCTCTTGAAAACTTCCGATAGTCTTATTAACACTTAACCAAATTTCTTTAGTAGTTAAAGTAACATTATTTTTATATAGGATGTACATAAATTAACTGCGTTTTTGTGTTTTGTGCTTTAACTATCTTTAAGAAGGAATTTTGAAGTTTATAGGAATACCCTGAACATGAAATACAAAAATTTTGAGCAGAGCACAATTTGAACATGATCAAGAAAGCTCAATACGAATTTTATATACAAGTTACCAATTTCACCAATCTAATTCAATACGAATTTTATATAAACGTTTTCAATCTTATCAAAATACGCAGTTAATCTATGTACACCATGTATACTGGACGCGTGTAGTAAGTTAAATGTTCGTTTGTAAATATAGTGAGGCTGTTTTGGGCGTTGCCTAAAGGCGTTTGTTTTGAAAATGTATTAGCAAAAAGCTTGAACACAGTGGAATATTGTATGTATATTTCGTTGGTGAGAAATCAAAACAATAATGTATTATAGTAATTATTTGATAAAAAAAAGTAGTCAACTTGTGAGATGAGAAGAGTTTGAGCTGTGATCATGGAGGCCGTGTTATCGGGCTAGCTAGGGTTCCTGTCCGTAGGCTGCTGCCAGGAGGATTCACTACACGGGAACCCTCCATGTATGATCCTTCCTGCAGAGTTCCTCTTTGTATGAGTCCACCTCGTTGGCCTCCTCATAGTGGGGATCTTCTCCACGGTGCTCCTCAGTGCTAGAGTAGGTACCTGTCCGTGGAATTCCGCAACAAAGGACTCTTCTCCAAGTGTTGAACATTTTGCTCCGTGGATGCTCATAATAGCCGGTGTTGCCAATCTCGCTGGCGGTGGCAGTTCAGTTGTACAAAGTTTTGGGCCACTCTTGACGATGTTTTGGACCGAATAAACATATCGGAATCAGGGTCCACGATAAGCCCATCGACAAACAAAAAACTTGTGAAACGTACGTTTGTTCCTTGTTTTCTCCATTGTATTCTTTATTATTCTGAATTATCTTTCTAAAGGTAATTCTTTTATAAAATTTAATGTTTTTTCTTTGTTTCTAGAATGAATTTACCACATATTAAGAAACCCCGCTTTTAAATTGTCGCAACTTTATTTTTAATGATGATTAGTTTATTGTTAAATGTTTATTTTAAGTATACAATTCAATAAAATATTTCTATCTGGAATATATGTTATGATCAAATTAAATAAAACTACCCACAAAACTCAAAAAAGTTAAACAAAAAAACAAAAAGTATTTTTTAATCTGTTGAAAAAAGTGAACAATAAACTTTAGCGTCCTTATCAATAATGAAATTATCCTTTTCATCTTTTTTTAGATTCACTTTCCAAGTTTTCACACTATTATTATTTTTTAATCTAACTTTTCGTTTTATGAAAAATAAAAATACTAGTGTATGACAATTGATACTTGAATAAAACACAATATATTTGCCTCAATGAAGAATAAGAGGCAACAAAATAATTTATAAATATCTTTTTAATGGTTAAATTATTATGATTTAATTCATTAATGAAGAAATCAAGGAATCTCTCTTCTAAATTATATTTAGTTGCACCAGTACTCATCAATGAGGGAATTAAATTAGCTCTAAAAGTTACTCCTAATATTGGAAACATTTATCCAAGGGATTTCGAATGTATTCACATCCATAAGCAATTCCATATTTATTTTTCAACGTCACCCTGTACTTTATTTATCGACTAAATGGATCTACAATAGCACACGTAAAGTAAACTCTATATTATTTTAATGTGGGTTAGCTCACTTGTACTTTCGTTGAGTCAAATATAAATGTATAAATTTTGTCTTCTCTTAAATGATAAAATCAAATATAATTATTAATAATACTAATAAAGGTATACAAATAAAGATATGTAACAATGATAACAGTAATTATAATAATAATATAAATTTGTAATAGTAATTATAGATACTGTAATGATAAAAACATTTAACAATTGAAGTCAAACACTAAACATAAATTAATATGAAACTCCTACTTGGTATTTTTTCAATGTAAGTTTGCATATAATAATATAACATTAAATACAAATTAATTATCAACAACAATTTATGTTATGTAAATAATGTTGTGACGTCACCTAAATTAAACAGAAATTCAATAGTCATAATTTATTGGCTTCCTCCAATGTTGCGTATTTTGATATTTTATTTAAAACTTTAAATGATTTACTAACGCCTAAGAAATAACTAAAGTCCCGTTCCAATAAAAATATGCAAATGTAAGGTTTTAAATTTTTTTTTTATTATTGTAAAGCATTAAAACTTAGATTGAACATAATTGTGAGTTTTTCGGTTTTGTTGGTAAGACTGATTGAATGTTTAAAAATGGTAAATTTTCATCGGTTTCATTCGAAGAGGATTCTTTTTATTTAGGCCGTAGCACATAAGGATTATAGTTTCCATTTTGATACATAGTACCAAACATTTTATGTTTTATTAAACTACAGAACGTGTTGGACTATTGGCAACACATGGTTAACCACCGAATTAATATCACAAAGTCATTGAGAAATATTAATTAACCTGCTTAGCTGTACAATATTATTAAATGTGTAAATATGACAACCATTAGGCTATCAGTAACGTATCATGTTGAATATACTAATATGTAATTATATTGAAATGTGATATTACTAAAGCGAACATGAAAATCCATCATTTCATGAGGCAAATGTAAATTGATACATTGAAGCAGAACCATGTATTAAGGAGATGAACCCTCTAATTTTCAAAACTTTAAAGTAAGAAAAATCGAAAACAAGTGGTTGAGCCAAAACCTGCGAAACGCTTAGAGTGAGATAGTTTAGTGTACAACTGTAATAGAATGTAGAATGTAGTAGAAAAAAAGATTGAAGTAGAATGTAAATTGAACAAACGTGGATTGTTGTTGACTTTGTTCTAAAATAAAGATTTACCAACATAGAATATAAACAAGTTATAGTGAACTAAAAACATAGCTTGAGTATTATGACTTGTTTTGTGTTTAATAATAACTTTAACTTTTTGATAAAAAACATAAGTTTAAATAATATGTAGGCCTAAGTGGGCATTAGTACTGGTGTACATACTCGAGCCCCATGATCACGCGTTAACTATCTTATTCTTCTACTCCCTTATTAAAGTAGGAAACAATATGTTTATGGTTTCTATATTGTTTAGTTAGTAAGACCTTTCTTGGAATGATAGAATACAATCTGAATTTAAAATGGTGGACTATTAAAGAATAGCCTATAAAGTATAAATCTAATAGAAAAACGTCCAGATCAGCTCGAATCTGGAACGGTTTTTATATGATATATATATAGTTATGTAATTAAAATAAATACTACGATTTATGTTTTACATTATTTATTTGGTAAGAGCTTTATTGAATTGATAGAACACATTTTAAACCATAAACAACTGTGTTTTAGTTAAATCATACATAGTCATTACACGGTTACATACCGTTTTGTAACTACCAGTTCTCTATACGTAGCCATATGCAGTTGTATTATATAATACGTTACAATTAACATTAAAGGTCAGTAATTATAAAAGGGGCGGTAATCAAGCAATGACCCTAAGGATAACTAGGAAGTAGATGTGTTTGTATTGTTTCTGTTACATTGGAGAAATATTTACAAAAACCAAACAGGTGAGAATGTAATGAACACCTCGCTTCATTTCAATTCATAGAAACAAAATAATTAACAAAACAATGAACACTTCGTTTTCACAATCACCTTAGAGCAGGGTTTCTTAACCCCGTTTTCTTAGGGAACCACAGTAGAAAAAAATGGATATTTTCGAGGACCACCAGGTTAGGCTACCTATTCTAAATAATTAGATTATAGGTTAGATGGCTATATACATATAACTTTTTGGGAAGGAAAAATAAAACAAACTCTTTATGAAATAAATTTTTAATTGTTAATCACCTTTAACTACAAAATTGAGAGATGCGTATAAAATGTCATAATAACAGAAAAAAGACAGGCAAACAAAACAAAATAAATACTTTAAATAAACATTTCAAATTTAAATGAAATAACACTTCAAACTTAACATTTTTTCTATAAATTAAGTCATAATTTATCAATGCTTGCAGCTAATATTAATTATTTTAACATAAGATGTGGTATTTTAATAATTATCTGTGGTAATTTCAGTGAACTATACTTACAATAACTCTATATTTATCAATAACTATCCTAACACTATTCACTTCTACGGCTTTTCATTTCTAATGGCTGTCATAGTTTCTCAAAACGCCATCAGGATATCAAAGAAAACAGGATCCAAATGCTTCTTTATATATTTAAATTTTGTATACCTTAAAAAAACTGCATTTTAAAGATTTATGCACATGTTTGCGTAGTAGCGATCTTAGTAACACAATTTTACATAATTTAAAACGTTTTTATACTTTGTGATTATAAGTAAGACGTCTTTAAGCCAGAAACCATATGATGTGGTCGCCGGAATCACTAAGTGGTTCCTAGTGGTTCCGGAACCACCTGTTGAGAAACACTGCCGTAGAGGTAAATACGAGGATACGTCCACGATTAGTATCATAAAATAGATGTACTAAGGTAAAAAACAAACTATTTATAGAATAGCCATACTTTAATATTTTTTAGAATTTATTCTATCTGAAAGTTTGATTGCAGCAAATATTTTTGGTGCGTTTAAAAAGAGTCAACTCGTGCGATATTTCACAACCAGAAACAAACTTGTAAGACTTTATCCAAGAAATGTAAATTCAATTTTGAATTATTATACATTTTATTAACACAGCAAAATTGTTAAGATCAATCATAACTCACATTACCATGAACATTGATATATACTTTTGCAGGCATCAATTACATTTTTATTCAGCTGCAACCTTCAGCTGTTTGAGTTTGTAAAAGTAGTTCTGACTAACTGGCGGCAGCAGTTAAACAATTCCTTAAAATATTTGCCTGCAAAATTATGTAACACAAGAGTTCAATTTGTAGTTTAAATTCTGGAAATATGTTAAACTAAAAGCTTAAAACGTTTATTGGCTGAAAATTAAAATTGTATAGTTTTACCATAAAGTTTGTAGCAAATTTCGTTCTTGGTTCATCTTATGAATATAAATGAATTTGAAATGATAAGAGCTTTAATTAATTTCTTCAAATTACTATACTATCGTCTTTCATGAAACATATTCTACAATTTAAAATTTAGAGAAATTAAATTTTTATTTTATTAAATGATAACGGAATATACAAATTATATTAAACATTCGAGGGGTTTTACTAAAAATTATTATATCCGTACACTCTCGAGTTGACTTAATTTGTAATAAGGTTTTAATGGAGCTCCTAGAACTCAAATGCTAACTTGAATGGTGATAGTGCAGAAGTTTTAGAATTAATTCGTTTTATTTTTATAAATAAAAAATCCTTTTAATTTCTTAATTTTGTTTTGATCTTTACAAATTGTATTTCTTGGAAAAAAATTAAGTATTTGGCAAACATCAAATAAATAAAACAACTATAATATAGTCCATGGCCTACATAGGGTTTAGCTCCCCCCTGCCATATACCTTAGGCCTATCACAAATTTTCATAAACCGCTTAAACCTTCAAAAAAACTGTGTTACTCATTCTAAATCATGTTGCAAGGCCCCCTTACAGGGCAATTAACCCCCCGCCTCCTACCTCTTTTGAGGAGTAGTTTTGCGGAACAAAATTACGTATATTTTATTCATTTATCAGCCAATTTGCTTTTTATAACTTTTACTAAACGTACAAACCCATATCCTATACCTTTTATTTAATAGTATTTCTAGGTATAACATATATTTTCCAAGCTATTTCGAATTTTGTTAGATAATTTTTAATGTTTTTCAGTATACGCCTTTTTTTGTTTACTGTAAACAAGTAACTATCAGGTTAAGCATATAATTTAATACATGTAATGAAACCAACAAGCGATGCGCTATACAATAAAATATAGTATGAAACAATTAAATAAGAACACAAATAAAATAGAACAGTTGATAGCAACGGAAATATACGACCTACTAAATGTTTAAATTACCTTCCTATATTTTTACATGGCTTTGTTTAAATATCAATGGTTTTAAATAAGTAAAATAATAAATCTATTAACATAATAAGGCTAAAATGATAATAATAACAATAATAACGATAATAATAATAGCAATAACAATGATAATGTAATTACTAATGTTCTTATTTCTATTATGTCAGTAATGACTGCCTAGAACTGGCAATTTTAATTTGTTTATTACGTTGCTCATTTCATAAGAATATATGTTTCTTAGATACTTTTCAAAATATGGATAAGAACAAAGACTGATGATGTAGTATACATTAAACTGACAAAATGCAAACATCCTGTTATCATTATGTGTTTCTCACATCTCTTTAAAATAACCTTCCGCTTAGATGAATTATGAAACATTTGTTTAAAAAAGTTTATTTTCATTTTTGAAAGACATGCACAAGCAAAATAGATAGTAAATTATACACATTGCTTTAATTCTTAGCTGAATAATTAATTCCGTGTTACTCATTACAACAAATTAGTTTCTCAAGAAATTGTTCTCATGTGAATGATAACAAATTCGTTGCAGTATAAACATAACAAATAAATACTTACCAAATAATATAAAAAAAATAAAATACTTGTAATGAAAACAGAGGTTATCATACTGTATATACTCTCTTATGAATAGTTAACAAGTATAAGCAAAATTAAAGTAAACATAAAATATTCATATTGATCAATAATGCTGTTGCTAAACAGAAAATACTGTTTTCCTCATTTTAATTTGTATAGAAAATGTTTACTAAGATGAAAAAACACATGCGGAACATTGATTTTTCTAAGCATCACAAAACCAATTTATATTAGGATCAATTAATTTATTTCAAACATGGCTGCTCAATGTGCAAAACAAAAATGGAAAAATTAAGAAAAATAAACATTGATAACCAAAAAAAAGTAACTACTAAACAATATGTAACATGACTTTGTGGGCATTAATTAAATTTCTAAAATACAACAACTCTTCTTCTTCAGGGTAGTCCCATGTTTACGTGGGGTCACTGTTTCTCACTAGTTTCTTCCACCTTGTTATGTCGCTCACATAATCCTCTCGTATAAGCTCTTTTCTAGCAGGTATTCTCTTAACTTATCTTTCCATATAAGCTTAGGCATCCTTATTTTTCTATGGCCCTCCACTTCCATGTCCACTAACTTTCTGGTTACATATTTTTTATCCCTTCTCATTGCATGGCCATATCAGTTTAATCTCCTTTCTTGCATCTTCTTACTTACCTATTTAACTTTCACTGTGAGCTTCATGTATTAATTCCTTATTATATTCTATCTTGTTACACCACACACCCACCTCAATATTCTCATTTCTGCCACATACATCTTCTTCTATTGTGTTTTCATTACTGCTCATGTTTCACTTTCATACAACAATAGACTTTATCAAATAGACAGACTGATACTGAAGTATTGCTAGGAAACTTGCTATTGAATATCAAAACGTGATAAAAAAAAGTTCTCATAATTAGCTGGAAGGTCACTTTTTATTCTTTATAATGAGGAAATAGTATTTAAGTTAACATGTGATTTTCTAGATAAAAATTTAGACTCGCCAAAAGAAACTTCCTATGGCCAACAATTACATATATTTTTCATGCATACCTCGCAAACCATTTATTCACCCACACGGAGTGTTTACTGCGTATAACAGCAAGGTAAGAGAACCACAAGAGCAGTTTTCTCCCAAAAAAATCTAAATAATCATATTGTCTCTCTTTTTTGATTTGATAACTTTGCCTTGAACGGGGAAGCTTCATCTAGATCAGTGTTTCTCAACAGGTGGTTCCCGGAACCATTAGGAACCACTAAGTGGTTCCCGGGACCATCTTATATGGTTCCTGGCCTAAAGACGTCTTATTTTTAATCACAAGGTATACAAACGTTTTAAATTATGTAAATGTTTTACTAAGATCGCATACTATGCAAAAGTGTGCATAAATCTGTACAATAAAGCTTTTTTAAGGTATACAAGATTTAAATATAAAAAGAAGCATTGGGATCCCGTTTTCTTTGATACCTTGGTGGCGTTTTGAGAAACTAAAAGCCGTAGAAGTAGAAATTATTATGACAATTATTAATAAATAGAGAGTTATTGTAAGTATATTTCATTGAAATTACTACAGCTAATTATTAAAATATTTCAAATACGTTTTATGAGTGTATTAACAAATAAATAATTTGGTGATTTTGTGTATGACCATTTTCTGTTAAATTTCATTTGAAAGAACGTTTTCTTTATCGGTAACAGCAAAAATTTTAAAGGGATATTGTGTTTGACCAGTGATTAACTTACTAATTTTGCGGTTGTTAAGATAGCGATTAAAACCTATTATTTATAATCGCTCAGCAACAATATTCTCACTAATATGAACTATTAGCATTGCTAAACTATTACTTAATTTATAGAAACAATGTTAAGTATGAAATATTATTTAATTTCAATTTGAAATGTTTATTTAAAATATTAATTATGTATTTTTTTCTGTTATTGTATACACATTTCTCCCGTGTGTAGTTATTGATAATTATATATTTATTTCTAAAAAAGTTTATTTGATGTTTCCTTCCCAAAAGGTTATACGTATATAAGCAGCTAACCTATAAGCTAATATTTTAGAATAGTTACTCCTGGTGGTCCTTGAAAATATTCAGTTTGTATACTGTTGTTCCCTCAGAAAACGGGGTTGAGAAACACTGATCTAAGATGAACATATTGAATATTATATTAACACTTCAACCGCTTCTTGTAACACCGCTGATACATGAGTCTAATTGCTTACCCCGTCTTATATTACATCAGTGATACAAATTAAGTTAGATTTGATTTTAATTATTCTATACGGAAAACTACTTACCTGTATAGAGTAGTTAAAAGCATAACTAACCTGATTTGTATCACTGGTGTAACATAAGATGGAGTAAGTCATTAGAGTTATGTATCACCGATGTTACAAAAAACGGTTAAAGTGTTAAGTTTGTGATTTTTTATTTTTAATGTTATGTATGTAAAGAAAATGTTATTAATGTAGTTTTTATGAATTATGTTATAAATATTTTTAGTGTTTGCCTTAGTTAATAGGTTTTGAGCTATTATAGACATCATGTATTATAGGCTATAAGAATAAATGGATAGACAATAACACAAGTGAAGCAAGCTGTGTTATTTGGATGTGGATTACCTCACTTTTGCTATAATGCACAGTCCAAAGCATATTATTATTGGTATTATTGACATTATTCTGTTGTAGTCATAACTGCTATCAACATACCAATTTATTATTTATTTATTATTATTATTATTAATTTGTTTTCTGTTTATTTCTACATATTTCTAAAAATAACTTTTCAATTAAACTTGAATAAAAAAGCTAGGAATTTTTGAAGGCATTTCAAAAATTTAATCTTTCAACAATTAATTATTTTATTTAATTAACATAAAAATAAATATTTTATTGAACGATTTAATATTTAAAATGTTATTGACCTACGTTCAGTGGACATACATAACATTATGTATCTGATAATTTATATAAATATATATATAGATTATTATATATTTATATAAATTTATATAAATATATATAAGTATTGACAGATAGGTTGAATCAAATTAAAGTTTGTATTCATTAAATAAAAATCTTACCATATAATAAAAATAACTATTAATTATTAAAACATTTCAAAATTAATTTGTTAATGACCGCAACCATTTGAGGCAAAATCGTTAACAACCGTAACCATTTGACACTAAAGGGAGGTTCAGTTACCGTTGGATAAGGGTTGCTTTCATGCTAATTTCAATGTAATTTAGCTATTACAGGAACAATCAATCGAGCGTTGAAGCGTTTTTTCCAATACTAATTCTAATGTAATTTAGGCCTTATAGGATTATCAGTATCAAGGTTGTTGCCAATGCTAACTTTAATGTATTTTAGTTGTTAAGGGAACAATTGGAACGAAAATAGTACAAGTGAGGTAACCCACATTCGATTAACATAGAGCTCACCTTGATCTGCTACCCAGTCGGAAATTATAGGCGAGTTTTCTACCTGTTTTGATATTAATTCGCCTTTTAGTGTTGTGTTAGTGCTGTTGTTGATCTCCAGGTAAAAAATAAAGATTTTTAGAGTAGTTTTTGATCTCGAAATATCGCTCAATTAACATCTGAATTTTTCATGATGTTGATACCGTTATCTGTCAAATATCGGCGCTAAAATAAACAGCAGTTTTTGATCGATGTTTCTACTTATTGGCATACTTTTAAATCAAGTTGAATACCAAAAAAATACTTAACAGTTAAATAAATTTAGTGTCGTATGTTTTTCATTTCTGGACATTTATATCTTAAACGGTACTTAAATGGTACTCACAAAGTATTCAAAATGCTTAAATCGACTATGCCTCGACTCTAAAGTATCTCGTTTAACAGTTGACACGACGATAATTTCCGACTGGGTATTGTCGATCTAAACGTGAATGGTATTATAATAATGGATGTCTTGGTAATTTGGTTGTTATTTGTTTTGTTTGTTGTTGCTATTTTCGTCTTTTTTCATTGTGTTTGTTTTTGTTTTTGTTTTTGTTTTTGTTTTTGTTTTTGTTTTCATTGTTTTTGTTTTCAAGCATTCTTGAGTTATTCCCAATCTCTGTTTAATACTTATGTAATCCTTTTTAACTTTTTACAATTACCTTTAATACTCCAAATAACTCTGTATTACTTACAATCATTTTTTAATACTCACAATCACTCTGTCTTATTCATAAGAACTCACTCATTAGTTATATCCAATCTTAAAAACATAAACTCAATCTTAAAAACACAAACTCAATCTTAAAAACATAAACTCAATCTTAAAAACACAAACTCAATTTTAAAAACACAAACTCAATTTTAAAAACACAAACTCAATCTTAAAAACACAAACTCAATCTTAAAAACACAAACTCATCTTAAAAGCTAAATCTAAACCTTAGAAATATAATTTACCTTGATTTTACTCACCCAATTAATTTGGTTGTGCATAAATAGGCCGAATACCTCAACAAATCCGCCCCAATTAATGTTAAGCTTGTCGGCCAATTAGTTTATTTCTAGACCGAGTGAATCGACGATGAGTGAAAGCTGTCTCAGTTAGGGTTGGGTCACGTGATCATTTGGCGGATTTTCGATTGGCTGTTCACTCAATTAGTTTAATTGGTCGAAGTCACTTCAAGTGATGACGTCACGGAAATGTATCACTTCAACTAATATTTAAATCGACAATAGCACAAGTGAGGTAAGCTTTATGTTCTTCGGCTGTGGGTTACCTCACTTGTGTTATTTTCGATCCATTAACCGTAAGACATGATCGTGTTATTTGCTTACGTTCATTATGGTTGGCTTTAGGTTAGCAAAGGGGGGAGGGGGTATGAGTTCCCCCTTATAGGGAAATAAAGCGTAAGGAGTTTAATTGTTTATACTTCACAAACAACTTTCGGATCGAGAATAGCTCAAGTAAGGCAACTCACATTCAAATAACGTAGAGCTTACCTCACTTGTGCTATTTTCGATCCATTTATAACATTATGAATAATATCTATCTATTACAATAAAAACGTTTCAACGTTAATGAAAACCTTTTAAAATTTAAGAAAAACTTAAAATTTAACCGTTTATTGTAACACTGGTGATACATAAATCTAACAGCGTACTTCATCTTAGGTAACACCAGTGATACAAATTAAGTTAGGTAGTTACCCGTATAGAGTAAACAAAACATAACTAACTTAATTTGTATCACTGGTGTTACCTAAGATGGAGTAAGCCATTAGATTTATGTATCACCGGTGTTACAAGAAACGGTTAAAGTATTAAATTATTTTGGATTGTTTTTATTTTTAATGGTTACATTTTTTCTTC
>JARUHE010166616.1:0-13960 GCA_031471125.1 Archaeomysis grebnitzkii | reverse complement strand
ATTATATTTTCTATAATTTCTGAAATGTGCATCATATATATTAAAAAGAACAGTGGAAATTATTCAAATTAACAAAAAAAATATTTAATATCCACATTATAAATTTTGCTAATTTAGTAGGAAACCTGGTAAAATCAAAAATTGTGGACCAGACTCAATGTAAGGTGGAGGGCCAGATGAAAATCACTCGCGGGCCGGATGTGGCCCGCGGTCCGTAGGTTGCCGACCCCTGGCCTAGATCGACAACAGCACAAATGAGCTAAGTTATGTGTTATTTTAATGTGGGTTGCCTCACTTGTACTATTTTCCATATATTAGTGGATTATGAATTGCACAGTAGAATATTTTCTCAGCAAGGCTGGTATATGGTACCATACCTTATTCTATTTACGATATTTATGGTATTGTGTGTATGGTATCATATCTTATTGCTTACCGCATTTATGGTATCAGATCTTATTTTATTTGTTGTGTTTATGGTATCATACCTTATTTCATTTACCGTATTTATGGTATCATACCTTATTTTATTTACCGTATTTATGGTACCACACCTTATTTTATTTATTGTGTGTATGGTATCATATCTTATTGTTTACCGCATTTATAGTATCAGATCTTATTGTGTTTATGGTAACATACCTTTTTTCCGTATTTATGGTATCAAACCTTATTTTATTTGTTGTATTTATAGTGTCATACCTTATTTTATTTACCGTATTTATGGTGTCATACCTTATTTTTCGCTGAAATTTTTCCACAATTGTCCAAATAAAGCAACGTTTAATACTAATAGACGGAAAAGTAAAACCTACATATTTTGCCTCTCAACCCTCCAATTTTGCGGGCATAAATTTAAAGTCAACCTTAAACTATTGCCTGCCAAGCTGTAAACTGATATTCACCTTGAAGTGAATTATCATTATTAACTTTTTATGTTTTGATCTAAACGCTTTCTTAATCTTAAAACAACGACTTTGTTTATATTTAAAGTATGAAACCATTTTACAGAATCAAAATTAGATATATCAAAATAAACAAACATTAAAAGTTGTATTTAAATTTCAATGCCGCAAACATTTTAGGCAATTACAATTTTTAAATGAGTTAAATAAATGGTTTAATAATTTAAAATATTCGAAGAACAGTTGAGTCTACCAAATAACTAGACTTACGTAAGCTTTGGTGGGAAAATTTGAATTGACACTTGTATACTTTAGGTTTAGAAACTAAACACTAACTTTTTCACACTTCCAAAATATTTTTCAACACAAATTAAAGCAAACAACAAATATATATTTTAAATTAAACCCATTTCAATTAAATCGCCGTAAATAGCATTTTATTATTACAGAAACAAACAACTTTGTATAAATTCACGTGTACACAACACCAAAAGTGTAGTTTACTAAGGACGTTTTCTTATCATTGGTATGTTACCGTGTTTTTTGAGACTGGTTTTCTTGTATAATGACGTCATCAAGTCAACAGATTAAACTGAAACCTTAATTATTTTCGATTTAAATAACAAAAATGTATTGAAAACAGTATTAACAAGCATTTTACACTTTAATTTTGTATTGAAAGAATTATAAGGAAAATTATTGCACATATAGACAATGAGGAAGTAACCATAAAACATTGTCAAAAATACACCACAGGTAAATTTTATGAATGCCAGTTTGAGTAGTTGTGTTAACCTTAGTTCAAGATTAATCAACACAAAGAAAAGTTTTAACAAATTATTGATTAAATAATACAGAACTTAAATAAACGTATTATCAATAAGTTTTTTCTATTAACAATGATGACTGCAAACAAAACATAATCATTATTTATTTTCAAATTTTTAGGATAAAACTTTTGGATTAGTAAAAACGTTTGTTTGTAACGGTCACATCATAGTTGTTCTGTAGTCACATCTTCATTCAAGATAGGCCTACCTTTATATTTGTGTTTCTGTTTTTCGAGACATTATGAACTTGTCATTACACAAACTATATAATTATGTTTATTTTATACAGGATATTGTATGGATACATTATGAAATGGCTGAACAGCTGATGTTATATATGTAACAATTATTTATAACAATTCATTCAAGTTGATTCTATTTTATTGTTCAATTGAACCAATTTCCATTTTAAAACTTAAAATATATTAAAGAACATTGATTTACAAAATATTGTATGGATACGTTATGAAATGATTGAACAGCTGATGTTACATCTGTAACAATTATTTATAACAATTCATTCAAGTTGATTTCATTTTATTGTTCAATTGAATCAATTTTCATTTTAAAACTTAAAATATATTACAGAACATGGATTTACATTAATGCAATGATACACCGCACATGTTTCAGTCATCACTATTCACTATGACTAATTCTCTAATTTTTTTTAGATCACTTTAGTATTACTTGAACTTATTTATAAGCAAGGCTACATTGGTACATGTAACCAATGTAGCTTTGGTTGATCCAGCCACTAATTATTTAATATAAAGATCATTGGATCCAACCCTTTCCAAATATGGACTTGAGTATTTTGATACCAAATCGAACAATATATAAACATATTTATTTAATACTTTATATTTTTTATCTGTAATAATAGTAATATAATTAAAATATTTATGAATCTATTTATGTATGTAAAAATTGTTTACAACAATTTACTTAAGTTGATTCTATGTTTATCCTTTTTTAATTTAATTCACAAAAGGCAATAGTTTTATGTTAATATAATAATTTATTTAAATTGTTTTGTAAGTTTATATTTGTTATACAATCATGGGACTAACAAATTAAATCTAAAATACACAATTTTGGTATGATATTATATATTGCCCAGAGAGCTGTGAAATCCAATAGTGGCTTGCCTTGTATATTGAATTTAAAAGAAATTCTATTCGTTGATAATGTTATTAAGCTGTGTTTGATAAACCAGCTTCTATAAGCGACCTCTGATTGTTCTTGTGGACTCTGCCTAAATGTTGCCATTTTTTTTTTCAAAATAATAGAAAATATCAATTTTACAGAAAAGCTTGTTTAAATGAAAATAAGAAACATAACATTCTACACTGGTGTCATTAAGATTTTTTTGTTATGTGAAATCAGTATTTACGTACTAAAACATGTATTTTATAAAAAATAAATAAAAGTGAAATTCATGGTTAACTGAGATTTTTATTTGAAGGTTTAGAGAAAATTTTATTTAAAACAAATGAAAAAACTGGAGATTCTAAGGTAGAATGCTTGAAGGACGTTTTTGCCAAATTTTTTTTAATTAATAAAACATTTTAGGGTTTTTAATTTAGCCAATTTATCATCAAGCTGATGATTAACCATTTTTTAAGGTTCGAGATAGTTATATATATAATTTTATTAAACAATTACACAATTTTAGAAACTTTTCTAAACATGCATACAAACAAAGCTTTCAATGCGTAGTATTTACTCGTGCTTATTTATCAGACAACTACAATCCTATGTAGGTAATACAGAGTTTAACTTAAAATTAATACATAAACAAGATTGATTGATTGATTATATAAATAAACCTGCCAATACCCATATATATATATAAAATATAAATAAGAGCGAAGAATTGAACATAGGACAAAATATTGTCTACCACACCGGATAACATCTCTTTTAAACCTGAGTCACATAAAGATCAATGATCTAAGTATTCATTTCTGCGCACTGACAAACATCTTTATACAACTATGCATGCCAACAAATGGCCAATTCAGGAGCTGGATGATCTTGAAACACTTTTGTCCCTGGATATATGTACTTTATGGAGGGAAGCGAAAAGTGAAACTTTAGCACGATGGAGAGGTTTTGAAAAAAAATCTTCAATCATTATATGAAGCGTTGCATGTCACAAGGGTGAAAATGCCCCAAAAAAACTAGTTTTTAGTAATTGCTATTAAAAGTTTGCAAAATGGAAATTCTCAGAACATAATTAATTATATACATATCACTGTGTTCTTGGTCTTATTTTGTAGTTACATTATACTGTAGATACTACAGCCTTAATACTTTCTCAGATGGTGGCGTCTTTGCCCTTGTGGCATGGAGCCCCTCATATTTACAATCAGGGCTGGATTTACCTATAGGCTAAATAAGCTACAGCTTAGGTCCACACACCATCAGTGGCCTCATTTGTTAAAGAAAATATATAGTTATCTTACATTAATTCATCAAAAATAAGGGTCTCAGATTTCATATAGGCTATGGCCTCAGCAGGTGAAAGTCCCGCCCTGTGTACAATACCCTGAAAGTTGACTCGTGTGTTTTTTAGACTGGATGGTTTGCACAACAAAATGAATTCGAAATACTGTCTACACATCGGCTTAAACTGATGGAAACTTTTGAATTACATCAATCTCAAATTACTGGACCTATAAATCCATTAAAGCAAATAAGGGTTGCCAGTTTTAAGTAGTTCAAAAATCGTAACATCTTCTTTTGAAGCAATATAAATTGTAGTCGAGATTTATTCTAAAATTAAAAAATACGCCATCAGCTATTAATTGTTTATTTGAAATCCTGTAAGATATTTCTTATATTATCTTATTTTTAACTCCTTAATCAATCACATAAAGAATGCCTTTTTAAACTCTAGTTTACAGATCGTATTATTTGCTTTGGAAAGTTAAGTTAAATAATTATGTTTTTAAATACCAAAGTTCTTCTTAATTATACCAAGTTTAAGCCAAGGCACTAAACTGAATCATGAGATTATCTCGCATTTAAGCTACAAATTAGAAAACCAATCAAAGTTGAACATATACAAGCAGGTTTGAACAAACAAAGGTGTAATATGGTTTTGAAGTTCTCAGTTCTTCAACACAGTTTAAATATTGAATAAAGAAGAAGGTGTAATATGGAAGCCACTTCTGTTTGAACTAAAAAGGATAATAAAAGATGATACGTTTCAGTATGTATATACATGTACGCAATATACGCAAATATTAAAATATATTTTGAAGTTAAAGTACAAAAATATTCAATATACAACTTATTTTAAATATGAAATTAAAACACTTTTTACTAAAGATATTAGTATGTCAAAAACTATGATACAAATTACATCTTTTAAATTACTGTCTAAACTATGAACTAATTAATGATATGAATTTACAAATATAAACTATAAAATGACAACCAATTAATTAAAAACAAATATTAACACAATGTACAACACAAAAATGAAATATATATACGATTGACAAAACAACTATCGATACTATCATCCGTTTCAACTGAAAAACTATAAACCTTTAAATCATTTAATGAACTGCATAAATAAGATAAAAATATGCATTTTTGTTTCTTTGTTTTAAAACTTTACAATAACCAACAAAATAATTAAAAATTTATACTTGCACAATATTTCAGTTGAACAAAAATCTTTTTTATTAGGAGAAAATTTTTAAAATTAATTTCAGGTATAAAAATAATCTCATTATCATACATTGTTGCTTTCAAGATCTTTTTAGTCTAATCATAATTTCACTTTGTTATGAAGAGAAGCAATCTTTTCAGGCAGGAAAAATAATTTAACATAAAATTACAATTTATTCGTTTGTATATAATTCCTAAACATATTTGATCTACCAGAACATTTTTAATAAATACAATATATGCAAGCATGGCTACATCTCCATCTTAATTTGTAAGAAAATTTATCTAGTTTTTATTAGTTATTGTAATTTTAGCGCAATATGGTTTATACACTTCAAGGGAACTGGTGCCCATTCAGCAGTGTACAAACTAAGTAGAACAAAACTATTTATTGGAACCAATTCTTTTCTATAAGAAAAATGTTCACTAAAGATTACTTTCGTTTCAGTTAACCATATAGACTCTAGAACCTATTATGAAAAGACACAAATAGGTTGTTTTCAAAACAAATTTTAAAGTATTTTAGTTGCCTAAAATTGTGAACTGCTTGATTTAGAGACCTGAGCACAGCAGCTGTTCAGAGGACAGAAAGGGCATGCAACAGGGATCAACAATAGCACAAGTGAGGCAGGCTGCATGCAAACCGCATAGACTTTACCTCACTTGTGCTATTGCCGATCCATATAAGGCAGTTCAAAGGCAAACTAAAAGTCTGGAAATTAGATTAACAGCATCAAATAAATATGGAAAACATTGAAACAAATTAGACTATAGACTATAAACTAAGAAGAACTAGAAGAAATCCGAGGCTTTGCACCACTCATTACTTTTAGGTTGTTTTGGCAATCTCAGTAGATTGTCCGTCAGATAAGACGTTGTCAGGGTGTTGTTCTCATCTTTGTTTGGGGTCTTGCCGAGCGACCTCACACTACCCGGGGTCGAATATCCGGGCGTACCGCGACGACTATTGCCGGTACTGGGTGTGTATGATGCCCGCAAGGCACTGTCTGATCCCCGATGAACCCGCAGCTTTGAGCCGAAAAGCTTTTGTGCTGCGGGCGACATCGAACTAAGCCTGTCCATGGAAGATTGCTTACCGAACTTGGATACGGGCGTGCCAAAATAAGATCGTGCCACGGTCAAGGCCTTGTGTTTCCGGTCTTTGTGGTTCTGGTTTGCCTTTTCCACCAATTTCATCACTAGCTGGTCCTTATCCGGGACCTTTGGAATTCGGTAAGAGGGGGTCGGTGTGCACTGGCCACGTAATGGTGTCTGACTGCCGTCCAGCTGGAATGGGGTTCCCTCTACTTCTCCCCAGGTCATGAGAGGAGAAGCATCAACACCGGGTACCGGAGATGGATTGGGGATGTAACTGTAGCCATTGACAGTTGGAGGATCCTTAGAAAGTTCCTTTCCTAAAAAATAAGTCAAATAAATTTTTTAACACACTGCTAAATGGACATTAGCTTTCCAGCATTGTATAAACTATATAATGACTATTATTGTTCAATTACCCCTTTAATGCTCGAATAATTATGATTGATAGATTGCCGATATTGCAAGGTTGGATCATTGGATGTGTGGATGGCCAAGTACTTGATTGAGTATTTCTTTGAATATTACTATTCAATTCAAGACTATAGTTGTGTTCATGACTGCACTTTTTCTTGATTTCTTTGGTATAAATCAAGAAAAAGTACAGTCGAAAACAAAGGTGCCCAAGGCAACTGTCACAATAAAAATTAAATTTTTTGAACAGAATCATGTTAAAATACAACAAAATTCATCTGTTAGAAGAATAATTTTAGTAAATTACTTTAAGCCCTTCAACGATTTTAGGGAACTATGGTTACCAAAATTTAAAAAATATAAGTAATTTAAAATTTGAATTATCTACCAAATCACCCAAATTATTGCACCCATGACATGACCTATTTGGACTTAATTACAATAAAAAAAAATCTCACCATCGATGCCAACTTTCCCCTCCTTTTTGCTGGCCTGTATTGCCGATGCCTCCATCATAGTTGCCTGACTGACCGTCTCGCTGAATGGGTTGCTTTCAAATCGGGTGTTCGAGTGCACGACCTCCTTCTTTTTAAATTTAGCGTTTTTTGCCATCTGCTCATTACTTAGCGGAGCCCCTAGAATTATTGGAATGAAAAGTCATAACAATCAAAGTGTAAATTTAAAATTTTTAATATTAAATTTATTTATACAACTTTATATATCTAATGGATAGAAATGTTGACCAAAGTCTTAATTGACCTGATTAATGTAAGAGACATTGAGATATTGCAGTAAAGGCCATAGAACCACAAAAGCATTCATACATTCCAATCAAACACTGATTCAAGTCCTCCTATTGAGGTATTAATTTTGAATTAACTTGATTTGATGATAGCTACTTGCCAATAATTACAATGAAAACTTTCAGTGAATCATAACTCTAAATTTAATGTTTTGTCTTTACACTTTTGTAAATTTTGCACCCCTATATGTGTACTTGACATGGTGCATTAATAAATGCATTAAAAGAGTTGAATACCTTGAAAAGAGCATTGCCTTGTATTCAGCTAACCTAAGCTAAAAATGTAATCACTATTGAATGCATGCGTGTATGACGGAACTATATGAATGCAGTCGTTACGTCCAAATAGTATTTCGTATTTATCTTCCACCAACTATGCTCTTTTCTCACATTACCTGTAGTGGCCTTTCCCATTCTTTTATGTGATGTTTGCATCAGTAGTTTTGCAACTTATTTTTTGTTATTGTATGTTTTAATTCTTTACTCAAAAAAGACCGATGCAAATCCCATGCACTAATTTTTGAAGAGCAACTTGTTGAAAAATAGTTAACTATGAATGGATCACTGTCAAGTGTGATAAGTATTAAGCTGGTTATGTAAAAGTATTTTTTAAATTCTCATTTTCTTAAAGAAAAAAAGGACATTATTAATAAGACAACATAACAAACATTGATGCATCTGACATGCAGCTGCTAAAAAAATCCATCTATTATGATCCAATAAAAAATTAAAAACATCAACAATGAAGAGCCGATTCATACCTTCCGGTGGATACATCACCGAGTTGAATGTTTTGTAGTTCCAATTCTCAACTTGTTTCGGTCGAGTGTCCTTATCGACGGATGTGCCGACTATCGCCAGCTTCTTCACCCTCACCTGCTCCTCCAGAGAAGTCAATGCAAGGTTTGGTGCATGGCTGCTATTGTGTTTATCCTCTGCTTCGTACAACCAAGGATTCTGGAAGATTAGTATTTTGACATTTGTATAATGTAAAAATAAATATTTAGTTTTTAAAATTTTTTAATGAATTTCTTGAGGGACAACCTTTTGAAGTTTTATTTATATCCTAAGACTATTGATTTAATATTATAGAACTATTTAAGAATTTGGAAAATCTTAAACTTATTATTTCCATATTTTATATTTTAAATAAATATATTTTTAGATAAAGAAAACATTTAGATTGAAACATAAAATAACATATTTTTGATAGTACTAAAAATATTAATTTTACTGATGAGATACAATCATTGGTAAAATGAAAAAAAAGTATCAAAAATATTCAAATAGTGTTGGTAACCAAATAAAAATAGTATAAAAATAAGACGGAGGTACTGTATGGGAAACATTTGTCTCTCTATGCAATAAAGGTTTTAAAGAGCCAGGCATAAATATTTAGTGTTTCACATGAAGCATTTATATTTTTTTCAGACAAAAATTTCACACACAAACATAAAAATATTGACTAGTCATACGACAGGTCATATGATAAGCTCATTTGAAAAACAATAAAACTTTAGGAGGTACAAAAACATACAAAAATTATTATTTCCATGTAATTTTATAAAATTCTTGTTAATAATTTATTAATACAATTTTCATAATTAAATAAAAAACACACCTTCAACTTGATTTTACTTCGGGTTTCCTCCATCAATTGCTCAAAATGGTCATTATCCTCACTGGTGAAGTCATTCAAGAATTTGTCGAGGGACGGCAAAGGTTCTTCCTCGTATTTGTTCTCGTCTATGACACGTCTCTCCGACAGACTTCGCATGGAGTCTTCCGTGTTGTTGTGCGATGGATGATCTGGCGTTTCGAATGTTGCCGGACTATCTTCCACACGAGAACTGCTTGGCGTCGAACGACTGCCAACATATCTGGCACAAATTTCTCGGAGTTTGGTATAATTATTTGTCTCTTTTGCTTCGATGTAATCCAATCTGTCTCGTAGGTTGTCCAAATCAGGATAAAAATCTCTTTTAATAATCTTGGATAATTTCTGGAAAGTGAAATTTTTTTGTTTTGTTTTTAAATTTTAAATTAGCGAACTAAATATAGATGTCTCAGGACCATTTAACTGTTATTTTTTAAATGAAATTTATTTTTACCCCATATCTAAAATATAAATCAAGTACAGTAGCCTACTTTCCCATAACTGTTTATAAGTCTGAAAATGCAAATCAAAAAATTTTATAAGTGATGAAACAAATTCACTTTCCTTTTTTCACACAAAAATTTAATTCATAGGCGATTCAAACATATTAGATGCAACCACTAGTTATAGTTACATTCAAAGATGTTTACAAATGTTCTATCAATCTTTACCTTATACCATGAACAAGGCGTTGCTTCAGCTGCCATCAGTGTCTTCCAATAGTAATTCTAATGGAGTAATCACTAGAATGGCAGCTTAAGCAATGCCCTGACCATGAAAGTGTAATTTATATGATGTGCAAGTGTAACTTGGTTTTTATTTCTCCCTTCAACCCGAACCTATTTTGTTATTTAGAATTATGTACAACTGAATCAGGCAATGGATGTCCAAAATTGTATGCAAATATTATTGAATCAATAACTGAAGTTCTTATTAAACTGGTTATATAATTGTCCTAGTATATTATAATGATATCAATATAAAATGAAACAATTAGCTGATAACCAAGAATTATTTTTTCCAAAACTTTACGCCCATGATGCAGATCCTGTCGACAAAAAGTAATACCTATATTGAACTTCGCTATGCAATGCTCTACATAAATAGTCTACACAAAACTTGGCCACTGCTAAAAATAAACATTTCATGATAAATATAGACAAAAAATGCATTTTATAAGTTTGTGGGCATAAATGTGCACGAATATATTTAAATTTTGCCCTCAGGTGACCATAGCTTGTCATTCAAGGTACGTAATCAATGAAATGCATGTTAACTTTGCAAAAAAAATCAAACCAAGAGGTAAATACTCACAACTAAATAAGTCTCTTCATCGAGAACCTTTTTCTTTTTCTTCTTGGGTGCAGGAAGAACGGGTTTCTTGAACAAGTCCATAGTTAAGGTGGAGCTAGCAACCGAGCATGGTGAATCACATTTAGCCAAATCCATTGCGAATCTGTTGAATAAAGAAGAAAAATTATACAATACATTATTTCTCAATATTTGTATTTTTTTATGTACATAAATTTGTAAACATAACAATTATCCAACAAAATACTTTAGCATTAATCAGTGTGACAAAATTCTAACATTTAATTGTGTCCTCATTAAACTAAATTTTAGTAAATTTAAAAGAAAACATCCTCTGCACTCACAGGATTTAGAAAAAAGTTTATACATTTAGAGTAGAACTAAATTTTGAGAAAATCTCCTCTAAATTGTGTTTTGTTACTCCTGCCTCACAATCTTTTAATTTGGAAAAAGTCATTATTTTCTTTAATGATCTTATTGTCAACATTACCTTAAAAAACCGATGGTAATGTTTGAGACAATATTCGGGTGGTCAAACTTCATAAGCGCTATGGCATTTTGCAATTTGTTCAATAAATTTTTTTTTGCAGAAATAACTTTTATTAAAATTATAATATAGTGAAATATGTTCATTTCGCTACAAAATATTGAAATAAATGCAATGTTAAATTAATTATAACATGGCAAATCAAAATGGTGGTAATGTTTGACATAATATTCAGGTGGTCGAACTAGTTAATATCACCAACACAGACCCTTCTTTTCTATAGAGTTTTTAGCAAAAATAGCTTTCATAAAAACTTTAATATGATTAAATTTGTTGTTCATTAAGCTAAAAACTATTGAAATAGATGCAATATTAAAGTAATTACAAGAACATATATAGGGCAAATCGTATGTCTGGTTGTGCATTTGTTGAAACAAGACTTAGGCTAAATTTACTTCTTAAATAGTGTTTTCAGCCACCTAAAACCATTTAGGGAGCAAAGTCAGGTTAGGTTTTGTTTTGTTTTGTTTGTTTGCTAAAATTTACTTGAATACTGGTTTATGTAGCCTAAGTCTTATTTGAAATGACCTCACCGGGCGTGAAGTCACAAACAAACCGAACCGTTGGTAATATTTACCAAAAAATCATAGTTTGGTAATGGGTATATAGCAATTGTTGCAGTTTTTTAGTTACCATTAATTTCATTATACCTAAATTTTAAAGTATTTTATTTTCATATGATCACTAAATTCTATTAAAACTTTCATAAATTAATTTTGGTAAGTTTTAAGTTTCATTAGGCCAAATTGTACAAAAACTGCCAAATTATCCAGCAGTGTGAATGAGCCCTGTTGAGCAGTAAACATCCATTTCTTGTATAAACTACTTATAAAATAGATATAAAAAAGTATTATTTACATACCATTCATTTACAATAACAACAACCCATGTTTATTCGACCAAAGCTAGTGAAACACTGAACAGAAGTTGCTAGTATCCGAAGATTAAAAAAATAAAAAAAAAACAATTTGTTAAAATATGAATGGAATTGTTCGCATTTTAGTAATATGAAAATCAGACTTTGTAATAAATATTAGGCACTATAGAAACTCAAACAACCTAACCTAGCCTTGTCGTCTGTAGAATGGGTATATAAAAATCAAGAGGAACTATAGAAACTCAAAAATCATCAGTCAACTTCGCCTTCTCGTTTGTAGAGTTCATACATAAAAAGGAGGTACCCTTATCTGTACAATGTAGAAATGTACAAATAAAGGAAGAAAAGCTCAAAAAATAAGTTGAGCAAAATACTAATTATTAAGCAAAAAAACCAAAATTGGTAAGGAAAAATACTATAAAAGTTGTTAAATTTTCTACTAGAATGCTGAATTTTGTGTAAAAATGTCCCCTTCATAAACTTAGCACAAACAACAATTGGCAGACGACAGTCAGACATAAGATTCACTTTCAAAATATATTACAGGTTATATTTACTATAATATTAATTTTTTTCATAAACCACGCATGGATAACCAATATTTCAACGATTTAAAGTTTTTTGCAAGGCCATTTGCTAAAACAAATTCCTATTAATGCTGTATGTCCCAAATTAAAGTTGACCTTAATCTTTAGACTGGATTTTTAGAGAATAGTTAAAAATTGATTTTCATTGGAGTTTGTTTAATTATTCAAATATTTCAGTCTTGTGTGTTTCCAAACTCTAGTTGTCGAGCGTGCGTAGCGAAGCTCCACATAGGCGTAGCGTTTCCGATGTCATCCTCGTCCTCATCGTTGTCGTCGGCATTAGACAATGACTTGAATGCTTATATATCATCTATACTACTATTATTTCTTTTCATATAGGCTTGGTTATTGGTTAGGTTAATATATTACTAGGTATTTTTTATTTTTCCATTTTTATCTAATTTTTGATAAAATGATGTTTTCTCACTTTGTAACACCATTTTTGAGTTGACATTCTTAGAGATAAATTTTTTTAAAGTTACTGAATGAATCATCGCGAGACATTTGTACCACCCGTTTCGTGGATTACTAGTTCATTGACATTTATGGAGATAATTTTTTTAAAAGTTACTGAATGAATCATCGCGAGACATTTGAACCGTCCGGTTCGTGGATTACTAGTAACATTTTACATAAATAGGAATTTCATTTGAATGAAACAACTACGGTACACTACTGATTTCAGTTTAAACATTGCCGATCGTGAGATCGACACTTGAATTTCTGTTGTGTGAAAATGCGCGCGTGTTACCACTTTTGCATCAAAGATTTTTTTTCTGAAGTGTTTACAAAGAATTCAGTTTATAAATCCTAAAATAAGGTTGATAGCCCAAGATACAAGTATTAAAAAACAATTATAAAGATTTTTTTATTTAGAGGTTGCCAAAAACAGAATTCAAGATTTCGTACTTTCTTAGCAACCTTCGTGATTTGGTACATCTCTAACTTTGTTTTTATTTCTTAGAGAAAAAACTTTTTTCGACACCTTGTTTATAAATGTCGATACAAACGGTGACATTGTTTCTTTATATAGCCTACTGGTGAAACAATGTTTTTGGTATAGTTTTAAACAATAAATCATTCATTATTATAGATATACACTGGCTGTTTTTGTCGAGCGTGCGTAGCGAAGCTCTACATAGGCGTAGCATTTCCGATGTCGTCGTCGTCCTCGTCCTCGTCCTCGTCGTCCTCGTCGTCGGCGTTAGACAATGACTTGAATGCTTATATATCATCTATACTAATATT
>JARUHE010166505.1:0-13963 GCA_031471125.1 Archaeomysis grebnitzkii | reverse complement strand
AAATGGATCAAATTTATTGAGAATCATAAAACAAAAAAGATCAAATTAATTAAAAATGGATCAAATTTATTGAGAATCATAAAACAAAAAAGATCAAATTAATTAAAAATGGATCAAATTTATTGAGAATGGATTAAACAATCAAACATATACTATTTTGTAGATGATAGTATACAAACGTAAACAACTGCTACACGATTCCATATGTTAATTTAATGGCTGTAGAGTTATAGACATAATGATTTCACAAAGGAAATTTATAACTACTGCCCTTAGCCGCATGAGCAATGAATTGTTACCATAAACTAGTGTTCACCAGAGGGTGATTTATCATTGTTATGCAGGCGCGTGTTTATGAAATCATGTTAGCCATGAAACAGATAGTCAGTCACAAAGACTTAAAAACTAAAAGAAAAAATGTACTCACCAGTAATAAACTTTGCCACCATTAAACAGGAATAATTCAGCTTACCTAAAAAACAAAACTCCTTTAATGTTAGCTCTAAAATGTCATCAAAATAAATGACATGACTTATCAAAATTATTTTCATATTTCATGTTCACATTTAAAAAATATTTTTTGCTACAATTTCATCAAACATTGTTAGAAAACCAAGACGTTTGTTGCGGTCGGGGAAACTCATATGGTCTAGCACATGTGCGCATATAACGCACATGAATCTAGCGGGCATAATTGAACCTAAATACATATGCGCTTCGCCGACCGCAACAAATACTTGTTGCACTGATGCAGTTAATCGAGAATATCTAGAATCATCTACTCTAAAAATATGTAATCTGTATCATTGGATTTTCTGAACAACCATACAAATATTTCAAAATCAAAAACAAACTAAAGTATTTAATAATTCAGTGTCTGTATCATGATATGAACATGTCATAATAACTACCATCAGAGTTTTAAACATAATGAGGCACCGTACATAGTGTTGTAATATAATAATCAAATAGTATATGCCTAAACTTAGCCAGCTTTGTAACTATACCAGTCAAGTAAAATTGAATAACATTTGTGTGCACTTTTCTTGTCTTCACTTTTGATTTGAAGATTTATTAAAGTATTTTATGTTGATATTAGTTCAAAAAAAATAAAAGTTGTCAACTACAAATTTCGAAGATACGAATAGTTCGCTTTAATCTCAATAAATGTACGAACCATAATTTAAAAATATGAAAATACTGAGACAGTATTGTAACAAGCCTTTGAAAAATACTGAGGTGTCCTACTTGTAGCAAACACGCATTTTTAGACAACAAAGAAAAGTGAAGATGTGTGCATTGTCAACATTAATTTAAATTCTAAAAACAGTATCAACACGAGGGAAATAATGTCGTGTTCGACTGAACATGATCATTTAAAATCTTTTTTGTTTAAATCACAGTGACACAATGTTATTCGATTTTTATGAATCAACTTTTCTTGATTCAATGAACATTGTACAACATTGTGTGAATGCGATTTAAATCTTAGAACAGTTTTGTCGATAACGCACTTTAATTAGATGATTTTAAAGTAAAGCATCCACCAGGAATACATTCATTTAGTGTCACCAAAATATTTTTATGGGCTTAGCACAAATTGAATTTTCTAGATTTGAAAAACGCCAAATCATAATTTTCCAATAACTAAAAGGCAATGTACAAATTTGATCTATTATTTTTATTTTGATATTCTAAACTCAGGAAAGTATTAATTGGTTGTGTTTTATGCTGACGCACTGATTATTTTATTTATCTTCCATTTAATGAACGTTTGCCACTTGCGAGAATTACCTTGAGTGTTGCCCTTCAACAGGAATGTCTTTTCTACGTTCATTCATTTCAATTAGATTCATCAAACATGTAAACTCAGGAAAATAAAAGTTGTAGTTTGTTTTGACCTGTGTTTATTTTGTATTTTAATTTTCAAAATTGTGTTATGTAATTAACCTGTTAGTTCTGAACATAAATTCTTCCATAGCTCAAGTATCAATTCACAATTGGTTGTTGAGTTAGGCATAATTTATATAAACAATTCATTAACAAGTAACCATCATCTAACTGAACCTATGAAGATATCTTTCGTTGCTCCAATGAGACCAATTCACTTTTGCAGTTGTGTACAATTGAATAAAATGGTGAAAAACTGTACATGTGTCGACATGTTTTTGATGGAGTTACATATAACATTGAAATCACTGTAAGAACAAAACAATGTAAATGGGGTAACACACAAACACAAAAAAAAACTAAAACTATGACAAACAATTAAATAAGCAACTGCCAGAGACATACCAATGTAGATATGCAGACTATAGGTACCCATGGGGATTAATGGTAGAACAAAAATTCGGATCTAAAGCTAAGTAACATTAAAATATTAATAATAAATGTAATAAATTATCAATGGGTAATAATTAAAAAAGAAGAAACCATAAAAGCAAAGACACACAAAAATAACCAAAAGAAATGAGTAACGCATCACACAGGTTTTAAACACCTAAGTTAGATATCACACGTATCTAAAGCCTAAATTGGGTATCACACGGGATTGAAAACCTAATAATGTATCTCACAGGTATCAAACCCCTGAGTGGGTACCTGAGAATCTGTTTCTCTTGAGCAGTCGGAGAAGTGGAGCTGGAGATGGAAAACTTTTTGGCGTTGGGCGCCATAGCGAAAACCGAGCTGGCGTCGGAATGTAGCCTGACGCCACAGGAGGATGCGTCGGATGGACGTCTGGCGTCACAAAATGATGCGTCAGATCTGCGTCTGGCGTCACATGAGGCGTCAGACTGTGCGCCACTCGCTTCAAAAGTTAGCCAAGGAGCCCTGGCTTGCGAGTCCTGGTCCGGATTGGGAGAATTGGATTTCGATGGCACGGCTGGGCTGATAGGCGAGTCCGTCAAGAGAGCCGATCCGGTGACCGCAGGCATGGCGACGGATGTTTGAACGGATGCAGTGATAGAACCGGGTCCAGGGATTGATGCGGCGCATGGCACGGCCGCAGTTGCCGCCGCTAGGGCAGAAACGGCGGCCATGGCGGAAGTGGTCATGCCAATGGCGATGGAGCTCATGGTAGACATCTTGGGCGAGGAAAGGTCCGGCGCGTTGGTCGCGGTCATCAGTGGTGCCGGTGCGTTGGTCGCGGTGATCAGTGGTGCCGGTGTGGCCAAGACGCTGCTGTAAGACGCCGCATCACCGGCGGCGGTGTTGCGCACGTGCACAATGGGAGTTGATGAGTTGAAGATCGACTCGACACCACATGTGATGGCGGTGGAATTTGAGAGAAGTGGCGGAGGTAACACAACTGGCGGCACATTCGCGGTTGGCATACTTATAGATGGCGTCACACTGATAGGCGGCAGCCCTTGAGATGGCGTCACAATGATCGGCGGAAGCCCTTGAGATTGTGTCACAATGATCGGCAGCAGCCCTTGAGATGGCGTCACATTGATCGACGGCATCCTTTGAGATGGCGTCACATTTGTATGGGGTGGTGGCGTCGGATTTTTCGGTGGTACCCGAGGTGGCGTCATATTTTTTGTCAGCAGTGGTACCTGAGGAAGTGACGTCAGTGGCAGCTGGGATGACGTCACAATTGCGGCAGGCGATGACGTCACTTGACTCGACATCCGATAGATAGACGACACAGACGACGGCATAATGATGGGCGCCTGGGACGGGTCATTGCACGTGCCGCTGAGAGCTCTGGCAAGACCTTGAATGCTGTTAAGATACAAAACCAAAAAATGTTGAGAATTTTATATTTTCAAGGGGTGGATCTTAAAATATTAAACTAATGCTACTTATGGATTAGAACGTCACCGATTTTATTCTCTTTTTAACTTAACAGTGAACATTTTTATTATCAAACAACCAAGTTATTACAAAACCATTAAGGAACGTATTAAGTGAAGAGAAATTATAGTTTTAACATAAAGCTTTACTTAAATAAAAAAGTGCTTTGTTACTTAATACCAAAGGTTTTATATTTATTTATATTCTTTTTTAATGTCTAACACTAACAGTAAACATACAAACCAAATTAAAATTCCATTTAGCTTCTAAACTGAGTTGTTCTTCAACTAAACTTCAAAATCAATTAATAAATTGTTATTATATTTTGAGAAAAGAAATTACTTGAGTAGTTTCATAAAAACATTGAGCGAACAAATTTATTGATCACTTTGTTTTTCAGTGACTGCAATTTATCTTGTTGGTGTAGTTTGTTCGTATCTGGTTGGTTGATAGGTTGGTTCCTTGTTTGTTGGTGTCTGGTTGGTTGGTATTTCGTTAGTTAGAGTTAGTGTCTGGCTGAAAGGTGTACGTGTTCGGCGGCGTAATCATGGCAAAGGTGCATTCACATCACTTTGGGCCATATTTTAATAACAATAACAGCTTCTATATAGCGACGAAACTATTCAATGAATACTCTTCAGTGCTTCACATACCCATGTTTTATCATAATCATCCACATCAAATGTTGTATACCCTAAGGAAATGTAGCCGGCATACAGCGCATCCTTCAAGCCGTGGCAAGCTTAGCATGAACACCCCACATTAAGTTTTGAGACCAGTTTGTTTATTATTTAACACATTTTAACATCATTAGAACTAATGAATGCAATCAAGAATTTATGGCCAGTTATGGATCACTATTTAGTAAAGCTATCAACTCCGTTTGAAAAAAATATATTACGAACTTCTTTTCTTTGGTTAAACATTTTTTGTATTTATTATTGTCTAATAGTAAAATTGTTGTCTCACGCAAAAGAACAAATACAATATAATTGAAATTTAGTTGTCCTTTCTTTTATGTAGCTCTTTCAACTAAAAAAATCACATATTTTGAGTTTCATATTTTTGGCAAACTAACAGACAAAATGAATCATGAATAACATTTTTCCATCAGAGTTATAGCAGACAGTAGTGTGCGGTATAAATAAGTTATAAATAAGGTATACATTTTTTGTTGCTCAAGATAAAAAACAAACAAACCGTAAAACAATTAGCACGAATATAAGAGCAATAAAACAATTACATTAAATAACAACAACAAGGGTGTGTACGAAAAACAAAAAAGAACTAAATGTTGCAAACGTTACGTAATACCTCGTTTGAATTACCATATAAATGCAACCTATTAGCTCATAGCAACAAACTGAGAATGAAAGCAAGCTATAAAAGAGAGTGTCTCACCCCCCCCCCACACACTCCCTCACAAGTATTTTTTTATTTGTTTTTATTTTAGAAATCGTTGAAACTTTTTTTGATAAATTCCCACTTCGTATTATTGCATTTCAAAGAATTATTTTAATCAAAATTAAACCAGCCAACAAATACCACAAGATTTATACATTTTAAATAAATTATGAAATTGGCACGAACATGGTGGAAAATAATTGACAATTTTGTGAGATTTAGTGAAATAATATATCCAACTGTTGCAATCAGTGGTAAGAGTTCTCCCTTGAAACTACATAAACAATAAGGCCCTTTCCAATTTACCAATATTTAAGTTAAGACAAAAATTTATTAAGTCCAAAAAGGTGACAAAACGAACTTTTTGTCAGGAAGATGCCTTAAAGAACTTTAAATAGAACACAAACCAGCTTATCAAGCACCAATGTAGAGATGGCGGCCAACAACTTGCATCATCGGTCGTTTAAAATGAAAAGGTTGTTCCTACAATCTATCTTTTCTTCTCTTGGTTGTTCATCAGGGTTTCAATTCTGGGTTGTTATATAGAAGGCGGACTAGTGACCTGCTAAGTTATTCAGCACCATCAGGTCAGGTGCTACTAAGTTATTCAGCACCATCAGGTCAGGTGCACGCCCATAAAGGGTACAGGGCCGTGTTGACTAACACCAGGGAGAGCAAACTGGTCATTTGAACGATCAAATTCATTGGCACTTCTCGTGAAACATTTATCAACAGGGAGACAGACCTCTGGTTGTGTCACTAAGTATCGAGTATGTTTATTTATTCATCATCAAACTTTCCCCCACCCAGCAAGGTAATTGTTTCCGTCTTTGCATCACAGTGCTACAGGTATGGACTAGTCTGAGAAGGAAAGAGAATGTTGATAAAACTGAGGTTTCAACGACCTAGACAGACATGGTTGAGCCAGACACACAGGCACCTTTCTTGCCGGTGACTTCTGAAGCTCAGTTGTTCTGGTGATTATGCAACAAACGAACCAACGACTCAATTATGAAGGCAGTGGAAAAGGTCGATTAAGCGAGTCTGACCTATTCAAAGTAGGGTACTGTACCCGTACGTCTGTGGGAGGAAAACAGAGAATGAATAGATCGATAATAGCACAAGTGATGTAAACTATGTTATTTGAATGTGGGTTACCTCACTTGTGCTGTTGTCGATCCAAATACATTTATATATATAAATAAAAGGATCATAAAACAATTTGAAAGTGATCCAACAATTCCTGTCACAGTCTATAAAACAATACATTAGACTTAAAAAACACCAAATCAAGCATCGGTACTTCTTCACCTAAAATCATCTGAGGAATCCTGCGTAGATTAAAAAAGGCTAATTCACCAGAATGGTTCGGGCAGACAGTTAAAACACAACTGAAAGATGACACGCGGACGGAGCATGTTCGACTCCTGAACATAGAAGGGAACCGAGAGAATTAACAGTAGAGTGAAGACTAAAAAAAATGACAAAAAAAGGAGAGAGAAGAGAAAAATACAATGAAATAAAAAAATTATAAATAAATGAAAATTAATGACATTGATACGAATTTATTAAAATAAGAAAACTTTAGCAAAATAAAGCAAATGTTGCATAACACCGCCACACAACGATGATCGTCGCATCAAAGTACAACAAGTAAGAGTAAATGCTACGCATTATAAGCTGTGTTTGTATGTTTAAAAAGTTTCTAAAATTGTTCAATTTTTATACAATTTTATATATTGTTATATTAACCTTTTTCTTTCGTTTGTTTATAATAAAAATATCTCTAAACCTTCAAAAAATGGCTGTCTAATAACTCCTAAAATGTCTATTACTTAAAAAAGTTTAAATTTTAGGCAAAATAGGCATTCTACCTTAGAAAGTCCTGTTCTTTCACTTGTTTTAAATAAACTTTTCAATAAACCATCAAATAAAAATATATGTTAACCATGAATTTCAACTTTCTTATAAAATGTATGTTTTAATAAATAAATAAATCTTTGGTGATACCAGTGTAGAATGTTATGTTTTTTATTTTCATTTAAACAAACTTTTCTGTAAAATTAATATTTTATTATTTTGAAAAAAGTTCAGAACTTTGGTAGAGTCCATAAATAATCCACTGTCCCAACAATAATCAGAGGTGACGTATAGAAGCTGGTTTTTCAAACACAGCTTAATAATACAAACATCATTGCCATCAAAAATATTCAGCGCTATAGTCGACAGTGTGGTCGATTAAAAAACCGTTCAACCTGAACCTACCTCTTCAACCACCATTCACCTGTAGTGGTACGATCACCGGCCCACCTAACAACAACATTCAAAACAAACTTAGTCAATAATGAAACGATGAGGAAAAGTAAGAAACAATTTTCGACTGATGTTTGTGTTTTCTTCAAGCTATGCAGAAAGCAAAGCACAGCTACAAAACCAAACCTTCAACCACAATTTACTGTTATCAAAAACATATTCATAATGGCTCGCCAACCTCCGCCTACATTTGAACACAAATGATAAAAGTTGTGTAACAATTGGCGATAAAGTTGTTATTGTAGTTCTGAACAGGTTATAAAAATAAGGTTAGAGCCAAATAGAAACGAGGAACTGTAGATACAAGATAAAAAGTGTAGTCAATATGATGAAAAAACAATGAAACTAAGTTTCTAAAAAAATTCTTATTCAATTGGCACTTCTCATAAATAAATTTTTGGCACATCCTCATAAACACAAGATAATGGAGCTGCAAATAGAAATCTTTTCAATTTTAGCTGCATACTTAACGCTCAATTTTAAACAAAGAAGCTGACAATGTTGTGGTGTTTTTGTTATGTAAACTGAAAGAACAAACAAAACAAAAAGCTGACAATGGTGTGGTGTTTGTATTATGTAATCTGAAAGAACAAACAAACAAGTAGTGACTACCAGAACGAATTTGATAAACAGATAAGAATGATGAAGCATTGATAAGATTTTGTGTGAAAATCATATCAATTAATTATTAATAGGTCTTTGACAGTATCAATTGACATTAAATACAGTGCGAAAGATAGCAAAGATTTTATATTTGTATTATCACTATCCTATCATCATATCATTATCGACATCACCATCACAATCATCAGCTCTGGAGGTTAGTTATAAGGAGGGTAGACCGAAGATCGGGATAGTAATGCTAGGTTATTTAAAGAATTCTTTCCTGTCTTCACTCCTAAAAAGTGAGATGAGTGTGGTCACCATGGTTGCGTGGAAGGGAGTGTGGTTACCATGGTTACATGGAACAGAAGTGTGGTTACCGTGGTTACCATGGAACAGGATTGTGGCCACCAATCCCAGATATAGACCACAGGTCGGAACCAGCCACTACGCCACGAAAACACTACCAAGTAGACGAGTACTCTAGAGCAGCAAAGGATCTGCTCGAATGTTATAGATGTAGAGTTATCATATTAAATTGATAACTTTATTTATAAAATTATGTTCTACATTGTAATTAAATATTATATTAAAATCATTTGTATGGCTGGTAGCCTTTAATAACTCCAACAAGCAACTTGACCTAATAGATGTGAAAAAATTAAGCAAACAGCCATCCAAATGCAAGGTGATGAAAATCACATTTAAAACAACAAAGCAGAAGGAAACAGCTTGCACCTAAGTTTACTCACTTCGGCAAGGAAATGTCGTTGTCATTAATCCTGCAATTTAATAAATGAAAATTATTCTACAATAGAGACCAATGCTATCCTCTCTTTGCTGTCCAATGACACCTTTCGATCGTTAGTTTGACATGGAACGACCAAGCAACAAATATGTTGGTTGGCTAGCATTAATATACCATCAAGAATTGTTGTGCGATTCCCTGTGTCAGTTTTATGGAGTGCCATTTATTAGAAACGATTTTAGGCACTTTAATAAAAAGGTCAAGAAAAATTATTTAAGAATGGTATTTTGTTACGTCAGCCAGAGAGACTTTGGATTGTTTTATCTTGTATGGACAAAGCAAAATTAATGTTCAGATTTAGTATTGGGAAAATGAAGGTGCTTCAATTCACATTGCAATCGATTATTTTTAAAGACAAAAGTTCATTTGTGACAAAAACTTGATTATGGAACTCCTATACTCTAGGTTGCCTTCTTACATCAATTAAAAGTATGGCATCACTCACAATTTTGCAAACACACCTGGAAAATTGTTTTAATAAAAATAAATTGTAAAATGTTATCATTTTGGTGTGACTGATGGTGGTGTTTATTTTCTCAATTTCATTTAAATGTTTATCTTTCATTTAAAAAAACATATATTTTAACTAAAAAGTTTACGTAGTTGTTGATTGTTGTGGTTGTAGGTGGTGTTGCTGATTAGTTGTAGTTGCAATTCCAGAATTGTATTTGTTTTTGTAGAATGTAACATAACGAATATTGTAACAAAGAGATCAATGTTGCATGGCAAATGTATCTCGATTATCTGATCGATTCCAAGGTGTCCGATTCCAATGCAAGCCACACCTGCTCTAAAACTCCTCGGTGTATGGCATCATATCACCATCTAGAAGAACGATATTTTCAACGCTAATTCGATTGCACATTAATTATATAATTACAACGGCAATAATACTTTGGTAACCTACAGATTGTCTTCAGCGAGGACTACATTTACCTACACCTTCATTCTTTGTATACAATTGAATCAATAATAGCACAAGTGAGGTAAGTTCAACGTTATTTGAATGTGGTATACCTCACTTGTGCTATTGCGTATCCATATTTATATGATGAACTCGACGATCAGTTGTTCAACTGCACAAGATCTATTAACTTAGAAAATGTTATCAACAACTTTAAAAAAGAAACTTTAGAAAAAACTTCATATGTTGACTTAATATGAAAAACTTTCTAAAATACTACCCACGGCGGATCAGATCTCGCTCATCAAACTACATGAACAACGAAGCCTTATCAAACAGTTGTGAACAATGGCACAAGATGCCCACAAGATTCAGGTTTTTATACAATTAAATAGCATCAACTAAAAATATATTCTATGACAATTAAATAGCATCAATTAAAAATATATTGTATAGCAATTAAATATTAATTAATTAAATAGCATCAACTAAAAATATATTGAATAGCATCAACTAAAAATATATTGTATAGCAATTAAACATTAATTAATTAAATAGCATCAACTAAAAATAAATTGTATAGCAATTAAATATTAATTAATTAAATAGCATCAACTAAAAATAAATTGTATAGCAATTAAACATTAATTAATTAAATAGCATCAACTAAAAATAAATAAATTATTAATTAATTAAATAGCATCAACTAAAAATAAATAAATTATTAATTAATTAAATAGCATCAACTAAAAATATTTGTTGACAACAAAACGAGCTGTTTTTGTATTCATAGAAAATCGTTATTTTGCATATCAATATTGTATTAATGTAATAACAATATTTAAGTCTCTGACCTAATTCAAAACAAACTTATTTTACAATAGCACGTGTCTTCGTGTCTTCGGTATTCTCCGAAAATGGGTCAACCCAAGTCAGAAGATTCGAGTACCAAATAATCAATACGTTGGTATTACATGGATATTTCACAATCAAATCATAACGACACGTATGTATTAAACAAAAAAATACAAATTGTTGTACGAAACAGATCATTGGAGTTTACAACAAATAAAACTTATTGATTAGAATGTCATTAATAGACTGAATGTTTGCTTGGTTTTTTAAAAGCTGGATCTAGGCTCGTAATTGAAACCAAATATTATTCGAAACCGCCCATTTATGCATTGTTACCATTGGTAGCCTACTCAGCCAGTTGAAGCAGTGTAACCACAGTAGCCATGGTAACCATGGTAATGGTCACCCACTTGTCGTACCAATCACTGGTCGGAACCAACCGCTGCGTCATGACGTTGATCGACAATAGCTGAAGTGAGGTAACCCACATCCAATTAACAACGTTTACCTCACTTTTGCTATTGCCGATCCAGTCATAAGCAATTGCCCGACCAGGAGAGCAGCTAAGTTAAATGATTGAAAATGCATGAAAATAAATTACGTAGTTGGACATCTAAAAATAGATTTCAAGTGAAAACGAATGAAAATTAATGCTCACATGTAACTTACACAGATGTAGCTTTTTGTAAGTTGATATTTTAATATCATTAAACGAACGATGTGTTCAAATGAACGTGTGTACAGGGGAACTTTCTGTCCAGTAAATGTTATGATTAGACCCTAAGTAAATAAGTTTATCCATTAATGTATCAGATACTGATACACTCTGATATAATTGAAACTAATTTCAAACATAACTTTGGTGTATAAAAAAAATCAAATATAAAAATAAGAAAAAAAATATATAAAAATAAGAAAAAATGGAGAAAACGCAAAATGTTGAAAATCGATGGCGAAGTGCAAGTTCAAAGTGCACAAAAAGCGATGGCAATGGAAGTACTTTTCAATCAGGGTCTAGTCTCGAAAAGTAGGTCACCCAAGCACGGGCGCGCGGCAACAAAATCCCGCCATTATTCCACACCCCCAATCCCCCCCACAACATCACCCAATTCACCACCCCCACCAAGTTCTGCAATAGAGTCACCTTTTAATATACTACTACAAGTAAGACAATGAAAGTGGTACCACTTACACCTTTACTTCAATGTAATGATCATACATAAAACATTTGAATTTATTAGAATAGTAAAGGAATCTTGTATTAACAATTATTAGTCAACATTTAGGACTTTCATTTTTGTAGTAAACTAATCTTATGTATCTATCAGTGACACAAAAAATCGAACATTTCTCAAATGTAGTGTACTGTAATTTTTTTGTTTGAATCGAACCTTAATAAACCATCATTGACATCATTTGTGATACAGTCCATTTGTATCTGGTTAATTCATTCATTCCTTCTCTGGTCTATTGGTTAGATTATGAGATTTAGTTCACAAGTATCAGACTATTCGCCACTGCAAAAAAATACGATGGACATAAATCGAGTGAAATAAATGAAAACCTACACTGTGATAGTTTCATAACACACCAACCAACTAACCTCGTGAGCTGTGCCATAAAACTTTGAAGAAGTCCAATTATATCACAATTTCATGAGAAATCAAGTCCCAAAAGAGACGTGAATACAAAACAAAATAACTTTAAAGCAAATACAAGCAGGTTAAATTGAAATACGTTCGATGGTATACCATAGAAAATAATTTTCATGATTCTGAAAAGTTAACGATTTAATCTTAGTAAAAACTGACTAAGTTCTTAACAAAGATGAAATTTCAAAATATTGGTCTCCAGCAATGGAGATCAACTGTTACACGGTACACAAGGCAACATAAGGCAACATTATTAAGACTTAACAACTCATAGAAATAAACTAAATTATAAATAAATAAATAAGGCAACATAATTAAGACTTAACAACTCACAGAATTAAACTAAATTATAAATAAATAAATAAATAAATAAATAAGGCAACATTATTAAGACATAACAACTCACAGAATTAAACTAAATTATAAATTGGCATCATCGACGAAAATTACAAAAGAAAAAATATTTTCTTGTACACGAGACTGAAAAATAAACGCAAAATTAAAATATTTTTCGAAAGGCGAACAAGATGTTATTTTATAAAAAAAATCTTCTGATAACAAAACTGTAGAAATAAATAAACCTAAACAATGTTTATTTTTGTAAACAATTCAACTATTGTCTACTGACTATTATATTGGCCATGTATATTATTCATTTTCTACTTTTGTTAGCTTAAAAAGTCAAGGTTTTACTCGACAAAATATAGAACTTCATTTTTTATTTGTCTATAGGATTTTATCTATTATTATGCATACAATAAATACATTTCTACTGTTTACCATATAAAAATAATAGTTTGAGCAAAATGCCATACTTTGTTGTATTCTAACGATCTTTGCGTTAAAGATATATCAAGAATCTATTTAAAAAAACTTTTAACGAAAACTTTAATACGCGTTTTGGGCTGTATAGTTTTGACGCCATATTTATAAATAATTCAAGATTAAACAATCATATTTGTAGATTCTTATATTTGAGTAAGTGTTGAAAAGTTTGCATAAATAGACATTATTATTTAAAGTTGCAATATCTACTTTATTTTTAATATCTATTTATATTATATTGCCTTTGTTGTATAAATAGATAAATAGAATTGGGATAAAAGGCCAAAACTATTGTTTTGACAAGGTTTCGTTACACAGCGACGTTTCAATATTTGAAGAAACAGTAAAAGAATTTTCTATTTCAAGTTACACAGACTTCGGTACGGATGCTGTTAAAGACCTAAACTAGCAAATTAACAAATTTATTAATCCCTTCTCTTTAAAGTTTCCTGAAATGACAAGAGATCATTGATTAAAACACATTGACACAGCAGGGTAAACCATTTTACTAAATAATATTATATTATACAGTACACATTACTATTATACTACAAAATTATATAACCATATCTGATTTTGTATATAAGAAAATAGTTTCTTTCATGCATGTGGATTGCTTCGCTTGCAGTAATTTTTAATATATATTACCATTCTACTACCACATTATATTATTATATAATGTTACCATATACAGGGGTTGGACAGAATAATGGAAACACTTAACATTTTGGTAAGTACATATTCGCACTTGGCATGCAATAGCGGCAAAACCGATGGTCGTACAAAAATTTTATATGA